>BDUI01012912.1:27773-45537 GCA_002335545.1 Apodemus speciosus | reverse complement strand
GAGGTAACCCAGTCTCAAAAGAACACCCAAGGCATGCACTCACTGATAAGTGGATATTAGCCATCGGATTGCAAACTGGTACAACCACTCCGGAGATTCCTCAGAAAATTGAAAATCATTCTACCTAAAGACACAGCTATAACATTCCTGTGCATATAGCCAAAATATGTCCCACCACACCACTGGGACACATGCTCTACTATGTTCATAGCAGCTTTATTTGTAATAGCCAGAATCTGAAAACAACCTAGATGTCCCTCAACTGCAGAATGGACACAGAACATGTGGCTCATTTACACAATTGAGTACTATTCAACTATTAAAAATGAGGACATCATGAATTTTTGCAGGCAAATAAATGGAAGTAGAAGATATCTTCCTGAATGAAGACCCAAAGGGACACACAAGGTATGTACATACTGATAAGTAAATATTAGACAAAAATAAAGAAAACCTAGGGTACGCACAAACCACAAGAAGTTTAACAAGCAGGAAGGCCCAAGTGTAGATTATTCCATTCCACTTAAATTGGAAACAAAATAATCATGGGAGGCAGAGGGAGAGAAAGACCTTGGTGGGAGCGTGAATGGGGAGTGCACAAGGGGAACAGGATCATGTATGGGCTGGGGTGGGGCATGGTTGGGGAGATAGGAGAGAAGCTCAGTGGTCCAGGGGAATAAATAAAAATATGTAGTCCCTGAATGTGGGAGGTAGGGGGACACTCTGGAAAGTACCAGAGATCTGGGAGCTGAGGGACTCTCAGGAATCAATGGTGGCAACCCTAGCCAAAAATGCCCAAAAATGAGGAGAGGGAACTCAAAGAGTCTACCTCCAGTACATAAACAGTAGGCACAGAATTACCATCTAATTCTTAAATTAGATGATTCAATTCATTCTTCTTAGTGAATAGAAATAATATATAATAATATATGCATTAAAAGAAGAAATACTATCAAACATTTCAGGGGAGAAAACATTGAACTCAATGTTGGCATAATACTATGATACTACATACTTACCCTTTAGATAAAGTTTTATTTTCATTACTGTTCTCAAGCAAGTAACTGAGGTCCGAGATATTAAATGCACAATTCTAGAGATAAATAATTGAAATGAATAGAAATGTATATTTCTATCACACACTATTCTAAGTAGCATAATGCTGTACTGGACAGTCCCATTTTGTTTTGGCCTGTGCATCAATCATTCCTTTGACCAGTATATTGATGCTACATGTGTTCTTTGTTAATTATGTGGTAATTCCCATACTTACATATCAACTTGCAATACCACAGCACTGTGTTAAAGGAACACTTANATGTACATACATTTCACTTTTATATATATTCTGATATATATATCAGAATGAGAGTAGAGGGATAATACAGATAAGACAGATCTTATAAGCTTTTCTTACTTCACTCTAAGCATCCTCTAATAGGTATGTTTCTTTCTCAAAGGTAAGTTTTGCTGTTATTGCAGTGCTGTTAGTTATTTCTTCAGTAGAAGTCCTACCTGTGACTGTGTGTCATCTCAGGTTCCTTGAACCAGCTGTAGACAGAAGAGCAAGCTAGCGTCTTTAGATAAAGCAGCTTCTGGGTTCAGGATAGCCCCCCACAATCCATTTCATGTTTCATAATATAACACGCACTGAATGCATTGAATTGGGGAGATCAAAAATGTAAAGGGTGAAGCTGGCCTGCTGGGGTTCAAATCCTGGCTCTTCTGTTTGTAACATGGAATCTTGGAAAAGTCACATTACTTCTGTGTCCTAAGATCTTCGCCTTTCGAGCAGAGAAGAGAAAGGCTAGCTCCCTGGATTGTCCTATGGGTAAATGAGACTGCACTTTAAGGATAGGACCTAAAATGCCCTGTATCCTTCTAACACCTTGGGTTCTGAGAGCGTACCAGTTACCTCTGTAATAGTATTCTGCACCAGTCCCTAGGAGTGGAAAGGGTGCCAGGGCCCACTCAAGTCCTCCAGAATATAGCTTAGTTCTGTTACCACAGTGGAATATCCAGAAAATTTGGGACTTAAGAATTTATAATATAAAATGTGTATGAACAATGTGATCAGACATCAGCCTGGCCTAATGTTGAATTGTCTGCAGTAATATAAATGCGACATTTAAACAAGTAAACAGCAGCTGGTATTAATAGCAATTGCATGTCTAGAGGAATGTTCTGGGAGGGGTCTTCTGAGAAGAATCAGTCTTCCAGGGGACAGAGGCAGACAGTGAGTACAACACTTAGCACAGCTAAGGACACTGACCTTTTTACAAACTCGTCGAAGAGGATGCGATGGGAGTAGCCCTGCCTGCGGATGCTGACCGTCTCCAGGATCCCCGTGGAGCGAAGCTGGGCCAAGACTCTGTCTTGGGAGAATTGCAGGGCCTTGCGGTCATCATTAGGCTTAATGCAACGAACAAAGTGGGGCTGTCCGACCACCATCTTGGAAAGCAGATCCATCAGAGAATACTGGCAGGGAGAGAACAAACATGAAGTGAGAAGTGAGGCACCACTCATGGGGGCCTGTCAAGAAAGAACACGGAATCGATAGCAGGAGGTGATGGCAAGGTAAGTTCTCCCTCCAGCCGCTGTAAGATTGAAATCACTCTTCAAACATCTGGGTGCTAAAGCAGTATCTTTAGAGGCCAGAAACCCCTTTAAGAACATGTTCTAGGTTAGCCTGGAATGCCCTCTACTCTCCAAAACGATGACGTACTATAGTACCCAGCATGGGGACATTCACCTGAGAACCACCAGAAAGTCACAGCAAATCATACTGATGACATTGATAGTAAGGATGAGGGAGGGAGAGGAAGAAAAGGAAAGGAAGAGGAGGAGAAGGAAGAGGAAGAGGGGGAGGAGGAAGAGGGGACAAGGAGGAGGAGAACAAGGAGGAGCAGGAGGGATAGGGAAAGATTATTAGAGGAAAGGATTATGATAGTCAACTATTACACACCTTACAGAGAAGAAGAAACACATGAACAACAAGAAGGGTGCTTGTGGGACAGGGGTGTGTCCCTCAGGGTTGCCCATTGTTAGAGCTCTCAGAGACAATTACAAGCCACATGGAAAACGAGTTGCAGTCTTCTGAAAAATCACTCCTCTTAATGATCAGAGGTGGTCTTACCTAGCAGACCAAGGTATCTTGTTTTTCTGCTGTAGCATTTGGAGACCAATATTTTGAAGATACCAAACGGTTGGCATGGTCATATTTCTGAAATCTATAAGCTGAAGACTTATCCTCTGATAAGGACATTGAGATCTTGAGGATGACATCACAGTCAAAGAGCCTTCAAGTCTCAAGGGGAAACACACACACACACACACACACACACACACACACACACACGCCAACAGATACTAGGAAGACAAGAACATGGTTGGTAAAGAGGACTGGATTAGGTGGAGGAAGATAAGGAAGAAAAGGGAAATCACAAATATCCAAGAGAAATTAAGCAGGCACTGAAAGCTGCTTGCTGGAGGCACTGTCATAGGAATCACAGCATCCATGGACTTCAAGGTCTGAGGCCCGCACCGCTCACACTGAGAGCCCAGTTCCACTCTGCCTATGAAACACCGCCATCTTGGTTGGACCCTGATAGCTTTCCATTAAGGAACCTTCCTCCATGTATGGTGCTGATTCCTTAGTCCTATTCTTCAGCTTACCTTTTGCCCTCCAGCCCACAGTCCAGCTCCCCTAACCCAAACTGTCCTGTGGATCACTTTCCTATGCCAACTCTGTCTCCATCTCATTCTCTGTCCATGATATCCGCTTCTGCCTTCTCCTAACAACAGCATCTCTACCATGAAGCTACCTGAACCATCTCGCCCAGTGCACATCACCTCTAAGGGTCTCCAAATGTTGTTTCATAGTGATCAGTGCAAAGTGTACTTAATAAACACTTCTACATGTGTTGTTCTTACACAGCAGGAGCATTTCTCTAGCTAGAATATCAGAAACTGGGGTGGCAGAAATGAGAACAATAGGATTCAGGGAAAAGGCTCAGGCAAATCTATGACTATAAAGCCAATGCTGTTCTCGGTGTCCAAACTAGAAAGAGTGCTTTCTAAATGTTATTAACTGCTGTTCTTTGGTGGGGAAGTTTTAATCATCACTTTTAAGCCAAGAAGCTGCTCAAAGACTCCTAGCACAGTCAGCAAAATGGACTGTGTGTGGTATTCTTAATCTGCAGCCTTCTCATAATCTTTTCTCCCTATTTTCTGAAAGAAGGTCTCACTGTGGAGGTCTGGCAGGCCTGGAACTTGGTTTGTAGACTTGGTTGTCCACCTCTTTCTTAACTGGCATTTGTGTTTGGCCCTGGTTCTGTGGACTCTGTCATTGTCTGAACCTCACAGGTTGGCTTGAATAAAACTGTCTCCCATGGCTCATATATTTGAATGCTTGGGCATTAGGGAGCAGCAATACTTGATAGGGATTAGGAGGTGTGGCCTTTTGGAGTAGGTGTGGCCTCATTGGGGGAAATGTGTCGCAGGGGGTGGGCTTTGGGGTTTTAAATGCTCAAGCCAGACCTAGAGTCTTTCTCTTCTTGCTGCCTGCTGTTCCAGATATAGAACTTAGAGCTACTTTTCCAGCACCATGTTTGCCTGCTTGCTGCCATGTCTTCTTTGGTAATGAAAAAGGGCTAAACCTTTAAACTGTTAGCCAGCTCCAGTGAAATGTTTTCCTCTGTACGAGTTGCCATGGTCATGGGGTCTCTTCACATCAACAGAACATTGAGTAAGACATATGGGAAGGTTGGGCTAGTCCTTTCTGGAAACAGGTAGAGCACGGAAAAGGCAGCCTCCATACCCGGAAGTAAGAAGCCATGGTTTGTGTCTTCATGTTGGTGGTTTCCTCCGGATGTCGAATCACCTCCAGGGTGTCGACCTGGAGACAGAGGAAGAAGGAAGTGGTTTGAGGCTAGGGACAGTTCATTCATTTTTCAAAACCTGAAGGTCTGTTTAGTCAATAACCTCAGGGAATGGAGTGTTTAGGACATAACTGGGTACACTGTGAGTAGAATTCTGAAAGACATTTAGAAAAAAGAGGAGGCAAGGGAGGAGGAGGARAAGGAGGAGGAGAGATATACACATTCGAGGAAACTGGACAAAGGCCTGTGAGGCTGTTTCATTTTAAAGACATTTGTCATTGTGATAAAACACTAGAAAGAAGCTACATTGGGGCTGAAGGATTTATTTTCACTCCTGGTTTTGATGACTCTAAGTCCTGAAAAACTTTAGGTAGTTGGGCATAGTGATGCACATTCATAAACAAAGCACTCAGGATCCTGAGGCAGGAGGACGGTGAGTTTGAGGCTAGCCTGTGCTACCTAGGAAGGCAGAGCCTTAAGACAATGAAAGGTCTAGAAGAGCCTCCTGTACAGCTGGTAGGTGAGAGCTGAGTGGAGAAGCCCTAGTCACACAGCTTTCCCTCCCACGGGCTGTCCTTCGGGTGGGAGTGCTTCGTCCACAGGCTGCTCAGTGATGTTCCTGCCTTGCCAATGGATTTTTTTCTATGAAAAAAAAATGGGGTACAGAGCTAAACAAAGAATTCTCAATTGAGGAACACCTAATGGCTGAGAAGCACCTAAAAAATGTTTAACATCCTCAGTCACCAAAGAAATGTAAATCAAAACAACCCCGAGATTCCATTTTACACCAGTCAGAATGGCTAAGATCAAAAACTCAGATGACAGCAGATGCTGGCAAGGATGTGGAGAAAGAGGAGCACTTCTCCGTTGTTGGTGGGATTGCAAGCTGGTACAACCACTCTGGAAATCAGTTTAGTGGTTCCTCAGAAAATTGGACATAGTACTACCTGAGGACCCAGCTATACCACTCCTGGTCATATACCTAGAAGATGCTCCAACATGTAACAAGGATACATGTTCCACTACATTCATAGCAGCCTTATTTATAATAGCCAGAAGCTGGAAAGAACCCAGATGTCCCTCAATGGAGGAATGGATACAGAAAATGTACATTTACACAATGGAATAGTGTTCAGCTATAAAAACAATGAATTCTTGAAATTCTTAGGCAAATAGATGGAACTAGAAATTATCATCCTGAGTGAGGTAACCCAATCACAAAAGAACACACACGATATGTACTCACTGATACGTGGATATTAGCCCAAAAGCTCCGAATATCCAAGACACAATTCACAGACCACATGAAGCTCAAGAAGAAGGAAGACCAAAGTGTGGTCACTTACCATCTGTTTATGTATCATCTTTCTATTTACTATCTATCATCAATCTATCATCTATCTTCTATTTATTATCATCATCCTCATCATCATCTATCTATCTAGGATGTGTTTTCTCTTGGCATGAGTGGCTTTTTGGACCTAGCATTAAGCTTTATGCCTAGGTATTCTGGTAACAGTTCAGAATGCGTGGGCTTACGCAATCTAATCTTCTCACTCAGCCTCCTGACCAATAGGGTCTACCTACCATCAGATGAAAAACTGCTTGAAGAAACAAAACGTACTATTTTGAAGTTCACTAAGACCAATCAACTACAGTAAAATTGAAAATTACAGAGTAAAACACCAATTCATATTCAAAAGCTCTAAGGTTGCTGTGGGCAGGAGTGGGGTTCCAAGTGAAAATAAACCCATCTGACTACCCAACATCTGTAGTTCCACAAAACTGCAGAGTGAACGTCCATTCTTCATTCCCCACACCAGAAGACGCTAGCACCTGTCTGTCGTCCAGTGCCTACATGCTTAGTGCTACATTTTATAGATCCCTATTGGGGTCATTTCCACTTTAAGAACTTCAATAACATAAGTGAGCAGGAGCTGAACGCGCTCACTTTCGGCTGGTATGACTCTCCCGCGTGATTCCTTGTGTGTGGTGCTAGCTCAGAGTCCTCGTGCCTAACTTAACTCATTGGGTCACAGACTCTGGTCCCCTACTACTGAGCAGGCTTCCATATTCAAATAGACTCCATGCACAGAATCTTGGATGGCTGTCAAACCCCAAAGCAAATACCAAGTATTTAGTGCATGAGAACACTCTCCTCACACTGTCACAGAATTCTCAAATTGATACTCTGATACAAGCTTTTATTCCACTATGCAAATGAAAAAGTTAACGCTCATGGATTTTTCGGTAAGTGGTCCAGTCGTGCGGCCAGTGTATGCGGTGCCTAGAGCTGAAACTTGCTCCAGTCTCTGAACTTCACCTCTTGTCAGTCTGCACTGCTATCTGTGTGCTTTCTTAAAACTTACAAAATGGAGGAAGTCTGAAAGTATGGCACGATCACAAAGACTTGCCTCGTCTGTCAACTGAATTTACTCGGCTATAAAGATACAGACTCTAAACAATCCCACAAACCAGCCAGAGCTCAGCAGTAAAGGAAAAGCTGAAGAATTTTTCTCCTCGTCTGGGTAAGTGCCCACCATCTGCATCCTAAAACCTCCAAAGTGTCTCTAATCATCTTCCTGACAAGGCTCTTTGTCAAGAACTTTTACTATCAGGTGATAGATATACCCAGCCCTTAAGAAGAAAAGGCCCTATAGCAGCAGCCCTGCCCCCTCTCAGAAGGCTCCGCGGCCTGCCTCTTCTGCAGCCTATGAGAACTAGTGCAGTCAGGGTACAGGGCGCCCCCTCCCCACCCCTGCCCCATCTGTGCAAACAGCAGAAGCAGGAAGGCCTCTCCAGCCTTTTGTTTTTCTTCTCTGAAGCATTTCATAAAGCCTGGGCAGGTCACTCTCTCTGACCTCTCTACCCCTTTGAAGGCATGCAGGTGTGATGCTGCACAGGCCAAGAAGGAGCTGAACTAACAAGGCTTGCTACATTTTGTCCTCTTAGTATCTCTGCCTGGCTGATTAGACACAGTTTCCTTGTGCCGCTGGCCGCTGGTTCCTCATTTCCCATGTCCCAAGTCTGTCTTTTGAAATGGAGCTCTAAACCAGAAACTTTATGATAAATGATAAACACACAGTAATCTTTTTATATCCTACAAAGTCTAGCTTCATCCAGGGCCCTGTGTCCCCTTAGATGAAACAGAACCCAAATGATAACTTTTCTGTTTCTGCTTTGTTTTTTTAAGGAAGTCTCACTAGCACAGGCTAGTCTTGAATGCAGGCTGGCCCCTGGTCTGTGGCTTTGGGGCTGGGATGACAGATGCGGGCCTGGTGCTTGCCTGTGTGGTGTTATTTGTTTATTTATTGCTGTTGTCTTTCATATTTTTGAATTCCTTAATCAGAACTTTCAGCTTGTCTGCTTTCAAAGAACAAATTCCAGTCCTGTGTACTTATCACGTGTATGCTTTAAATGTAGACTTCACTCTGGACCGCACACTTCTCAGGTCTGAACAATGCTGTATGGAGCAGGGACGGAGATCGCACCAGGCTGGGTTGTAGGTTTGAAGGGCAGGGCACAGGTCCCAGCAGAACTCCAAACTCAGAAATCAAGTGTAAGTAAGAAAGGAGATCTGGGAATCTTTTCATGTTATGATCTCATTTAGAATTTTGTAAAAGTGAATAACTACAAAAAGAAAGAAAGAAAGAAAGAAAGAAAGAAAGAAAGAAAGAAAGAAAGAAAGAAAGAAAGAAAAGAAAGGAAGGAAGGAAGGAAGGAAAGAAAGAAAAGAAAAGGAAAGAAAAGAAAAGAAAAGAAAAGAAAAGAAAAGAAAAAAGAAAAAAGAAAAAAGAAAAAAGAACAATCCCTTCCTACACACACACTTTAGGCCATCACACTATGTAGATTCTAGGTTGTTAATTTGCCTGCCTGCTAAAATTTATCTGTAGCCACAATGTCAACCACCAATGCTTTTTCCTGGTCATTCGCAGAACATACATAGTAGGAAAACATAGGAGTCAGCTGGTGCCCAACTTCCCATTAGAGCCAGAGTCACAGCCTCAGCTCTCCTACCACACTCAAGTGTCTACTCTCAAGGTCTATTGAAATGCATCTGATTTTGCATTTATATGTGCATTATTGGTAACTTTTCGGTTTGGGGGTCCTCCAAGTATAATGGAGAAGTGTGGAATAGAGTTTCTAAACACAAGAAGAGGTGATGCGCCTCAGGCAGAAGATGAGTGCCGGAACTACAGNAAAGACATATGGGACATCTGGGGGGCGGGGAAACCAGAAAAAGGGAAATGAAATGTAAATAAAGAATATATCCAATAAAAAGAAAAAAAAACAAAAAAGAATCGGAAAGAAAAATTTCGAATGCATTACCTGAACAAAATTTTATTCTGTATCCATCAAAGTATAAGCATGCGAATAGATCGGATTTTCAGTMTATAGTTGACATTCCTTTGCCTGCTGTAACTGGCCACTTAGCATTTCTACCAAATTGCTTTTAAAATGACTAGATTTAAAACTTTCTTTTTTTCTGTAACTGTAAGAACACCATAAAACTATATATTAGGAAATTATATTTGGAGAGACCTAAATGTTGTCCTGGGCCATGGTGATTTGGCTCCAGAATAAAACTGTCTCTTATTGCTTTTGAGGTGAGAGATCTGTTATTTGCACAGAAAAGAGAATGTGGAACTTTAGGAATAGGGTCTAGTAGTAGAAGACTAGGGGTGGGTTTTGAGTAATAGTTTTCTCTTGTTTAACTGTATTCAATTTATATAATGTATTCTCTATTTGTATAGGACTCTTTCTTTGTGTTTTACACAAGTTACCTAAATTAAAAAAATGGTAAGCAAAAAATTCAACAGATTCTCAAACATTTCTGAATTTTTAAAAATGATTTTGTTTATTTACATCCCAAATGTTGTCTCCCTTCCCAGTCTCATTTGCAGAGTTCTTCACACCCTCCCTGGCATCCCCCTTCACTGGAGCTTCAAGCCTCTACATGATTAGCCTTAATGCATCCCCCTGAGCCCAGACACAGCAGTTCTCTGCTACATATGTGACAGGGACCTTGAAGCAGGCCATGTATGCTCATTGGTTGATGACTTAGTCTCTGGAAGCTCCCAGTGTCTGGGTTATTTGACACTGCTGGTCTTCCTATGGGGTTGCCATATCCTTCAGGGCCTTTAATCCTTCCCCTAAATCTTCCATAGCTTGTCCTGACCTCAGTCAATGGTTGTCTGTAAGTATCTGCATTTGTTTCAGTTAGCTGCTGGTAGAGCCTCTCAGAGGACAGCCATGCTAGGGTCCTGCCTGCAAGCACAACATGACATCAGTTGCAAGGCCCAACTTAAACTCACATCAGTTGAAGTCAGAAAATCTGCCATAAATCTGGGTCACATATTCTGGTGACACATCATATAAAGTGACATTGAAGAAAAGCTTGTACTGTTTCTGTCTGCATGCCATCACGCTCACTGACAAGTTCATCTAGCATAAGCCATTTCTTTTTTGGGGGTTATAACCTAATTCTTTGGGATTCCAATAATGACTGTGAATTGGCAGCATTCTAGGAATCAGCTTAGACTCTATCACTGGATTAGGAATGTTGAAACATTTAGTCTCATAGACTGAACAATTTCTGAATCCATGGTCATTCTATCAAGAGATAGATATTATTGGTCTATTTGGATCACAGCTTCTAAGCCTACATAATACATCTCTTACAAATAAAAATGTTCTCTCTACTAAAGGGAAAATATTTTATAAAAGGGTTTATGGGGGGGTGACCAGGAAAGGTTTTAGCATTTGAAATGTAAATGAAGATTATATTCAATAAAAAAGAAAAAAGGTATTTAAGTCTTATTGATGTTAATTATTGTATCTGCTAATTTCTGTTTCTCAGTGTATTGGTTGAAACATTTTATGCTGACTATTCACTGTATAACATAGCAGCTTAATTCAGTTACACAGCCCATTACCCCTCATACTATGACTAAAAGGAAGAAAACATAGTCTTTTGCTTTTAAAAAATCTGACTCATTCAACAGTATCACAATGCCATGGCCATGTGTATGTACTTTTACAATTATTCCTCCATTTTAAACCACTCTGTCTCTCCTTTAACTGTGTCCCAAGCATATATGAGCATCATAGCATCATAGACATTCACTTTAAAGTTCTTTACTGATTTCCATTCTTGTTCTATGTGTTAACTGTTTTTTTTTTTTTAATTTGATCTTTTGTTTTGTTTTGTTTTGTTTTTACACTCCAGATTTGATCACTCTCCTGGTCCACCCCTGACTATTTCATATCCCATACCTCTTCCCCCATGCTCCCATATCTATGAGGATGTCCCCACTCACCCCCAGCCCACCAGACCTCCCCACTCCCTGGGGCCTCCAGTCTCTGGAGGGTTAGGTGCATCTTCACTCTCTCAACTCAGACCCGGCAGTCCTCTACTGTATATGGGGTTGGGGACCTCATATCAGCTGGTGTATGCTGCCTGGTTGGTGGTACAGTGTCTGAGAAATCTCAGAGATCCAGGTTCATTGAGACTGCTGTTTCTCCTACAGGGTCACCCTCCTTCTCAGCTTCTTCCAGGTTTTCCATAATTCAACCACAGGAGTTCCCACCTTCTGTCTATTGGTTGGGTGAAAATATCTGCATCTGACTCTTTCAGCTGCTTGTTGGGTAGTTTGGAGGACAGTCATGCTAGGCCCCTTTTTGTGAGCACTCCATAGCCTTGGTAGTAGTGTTAGGTTTTGGGGTCTCCCCTGGAGCTGGATCCTATTTTGGGCCTATCACTATCATTTTCCTCAGGTCCTTTACCATTTTTGTCCCTGCAGTTCCTTCAGATAGGAACAATTATGCGTCAGATTTTTTGTCTGTGGAATGCCAACCCCACCCCTCACTTGATGCCCTGTCTTTCTGATGGAGGTGGGCTCTACAAGTTCCCTTTCCCCCACTGTAGAGTATTTCATATAAGGTCCTTTCAGTCCTAAGAATCTCTGACCACCCAGGCCTCTGATACATTCTGGAGGGTACCCCAAACTCCTACCTCCAGAGGTTGCTTGTTTCCATCTTTTCTCCTGGTCCTCATGGCTCCAGTCCTTTTCCCCACCCAATACCTGATCATGTTCCCCTCTTCCCCTCCCTGTCCCCTTTCATATCCAGGATCCTTCCTCCCTACCAACTCCTGCGATTGCTTTCTTCTCCCTCACAAGTGGGTCCTTTCAGTTGTTGAACTTTTTGAGTTCTGTGGACTATATCATGGGTATTCTGTCCTTTTATTCCCTAATATCCACTTATTAGTGAGTACATACCATGCATGTCCTTTTAGGTCTGACTTACTTTACTCAGAATGATATTTTCTACTTCCATCCATTTGCCTGCAAAACTCAAGATGTTCTCGTTCTTAATAGCTGAGTAGTATTCCATTGTATAAATAAATCATATTTTCTGTATCCATTCTTCTGTTGTGAGACATCTGGGTTGTTTCCAGCTTCTTGCTATCACAAAAAAGGCCACTATGTAGGTGAGATGTGCCCCTTTGGCATGGTGGCGCATCTTTTGGGTATATGTCCAAAAAGTGGTATAGCTGGTTCTTCAGGTAGAACTATTTCCAATTTTCTGAAGAACCTCCAGATTGATTTCTAGAGTGGTTGTAGCAGTTTTCAATTCCACCAGTAATGGAGGAGTGTTTCTTTTTCTCCACATCCTCACCTGCTGTCACCTGAATTTTTGATCTTAGTCATTCTGATTGGTGTAAGGTAGAATCTCAGGGTCACTTTGATTTGCATTTTTCTGATCTCCAAGGACTTTGAACATTTCTTCAAGTGCTTCTCAGCCATTTGAGATTCCAGTGTTCTGAATTCTCTGTTTAGTTCTATACCCTATTTTTTAATTGGGCTGTTTTTTTTTTTTTCTTGGTGGTTATCTTCTTGAGTTCTTTATATATTTTGGGTATTTCAGTATTTATAGTATAGATTATCAGCAACTATAGAGAAAGTTCACATGACTTTCCCTTCATGCCAGTTCTTCAGAATAGTGCCCATATCCTCCTTTGTACCTGTCATATTTACATATTGTATGCATATTTCAAATACCTTTTGTTAGATATAATGACACATACAGGCAATCACAGCATTTGGAAATGAATTCAGTACAATTATGTGTTCATATCCCATCTCAGTACTTACTGATTTTGAGGAAAATCTCAGATACTTGGGAAAATATGTCAAAATAATGCAACAACAGAACCATGTATTTTTAATTATGAGTAATGAATTAATTATGTTTGTTTAATTAACTCAGTATTTCAAATTTTCATCATCTTGTGGCAAAKTATTTTTTAAAATTCTGCCTTGTAGTTATTTTGAAACAAGCATATTATTGTTAAATATAGTCACTCTATTATAAATATCGTCCTAATGCAAAAGAAAAAAAAATGTTTACTTGGTGGGTAAGAGATAATACTTGTTTTTTTGTGTGTATATGTTTGGGGTATTTATATTTACTACTGAAATTGGCATAAAGTTTTTGCTTATTAAGCTTGAAGAAAAAGAAAGTACTAGTTCAGGCAAACTATAAATCTAGAGGGAAGAAGAAAGGAAAAGAGAAGAAAGATATCACATGTTATTAATGTTAGAGCATGGTTGTTCAGGTACATGGCAGACAAATAACTATATGATGTGGAGGGAGGTTTACTAAAAAAACATAAGAAAGTAAAAAGTACCAAAAAAACATCCTATACCAAAATAAATGAACTAATAAACATATAAAAACCTATTATGTACTTGCCAACATCTGAAAGAAAGAGATAAATAATGAAAAAGTTAAGTTGTGCTTTTCTGACTCAGACACCAGAAAGGGAGTAGAACAAACTGAATCCCATAGTGGCTCATGGGAACTATACTACAAGATAGGAAGGAAAAGTGCAGTATCTCAGGAAAGGAAAAATCATTCTGCCTGTCTCTTTAGCATGGCTTAAGTTAAGCCGCTTTTCCTTTACCCAGGTGACTAAACTGGCTATCCAGGAATGTTAGGTAACTACAAGGAGAGAAATTCTATTATTTTAATCAGAACGTCCCCCCCACCCCACTCAATGGACCTTTASTGCTATACCAACAATCCCCTTCTAAAGAGCTAATCCTAAAATTATATGAGTCTAATCAGGGATAAAATTCCTCAGGTTTTCTGGCATCTCTGTCCTCTAGGCAAGGATAAGGCTGCAAGGGACCCAATGTAAAGAAAGAAACTGATAATTTTGCTTTGGGGTTCATTTACCTTAAACTGACAAGAAAGTTCTTCATCCTGTTCTCATTATTGCTTCCTTTAAAGAGGAACTGCCATTTTTAGGGTAATGACCAATCTGGATCTTTTCAGCTAAATTGAGTATTAGGTTGAGATAACAAATGGAATACCCTGAAGCTGGTTTGAAAGACCCCAAATAGCATCCATAATTTTATTTATATAACAAGCAGAAGTAGGGAAGAAATGATGTCTTAGGTGCTGGGAAAGCAATGTGAGGGAATTATCAATGGTAAATGACATTATAAGTTCTAGTGAGAGATAAGAAGCTGAAACAGCCTGTTTTGTAAGTGTCCAAATCAAAGAACATAAGAATTTCTATTTTTATGTATTTCTTTTTTGAGATTATAATTGCATCATTTACCCTTTCCCTTTTCTCCCACCATATCATCACATATAAACCTCCTTGTTCTCATTCAATCCCGATTTTCATCTATTTTTGTGTCATAGACACATAAACACACAAATACACTTGCAAACACACACACATATGAATTCATAAGGACAGACTTCTCATACATACACATAAATACACATGCAAACACAAGCACATACACACATACATATGAGTACATAAAAAGAGACTTCTCAGTATCTATAATTTTATTTGTATGTATATTTTCAGGAGTAACCATGATAAGTGTAGTTGCGACCCTTATCAAGACAGCTTCTCTAGAAAACAGATGAAGACTATTGCAAAAACCCCAAATCAATCAAAATGCAGAGTTATGAAGCCTACTCCTAAGATTTACTCATATTAGTTGAAAACACTAAAGAGAGAGAATATATTCTATCTGTTTTTCTAGGACTAGGGTACCTTACTAATTATATTTTCTAGTTCAATCCATTTACCTACAAAGTTCATGATTTCATTTATATTTATAGCTGAATATTATTCCATAGTCTGTAATTACCATATTTTCATTGTCCATTACTCAGTTGAGGAGTATTTAGGTTGCTTCCATTTCATAGCTATTTTGAAAAAGCAGAAAAATTATCTGATCAAAAATGTCCTGAACAAAGAAAAAAATGTACAATTCTAGAGGAGTTGTTATACCAAATTATATGATATAACATAAAGCCACAGGAATAAAAACAATATAGTACATACCCACATGTAAATATGTCAATCAATGGAACAAAATCAAAGGCCCAAGAATGAATACCCATAACTTTGGCAACTTAGTACTTGACRAAGACACTAAAACATATGCTATAAATAAGCAAGCAAATTCAATAAATAATGCTGCAAAAACTGGATATCTATAAGGAGAAGAATGAAATTAGACATGAATCTATTACCTTGCATGAAAACTAACTCTAGGTTCATCAAAGTACTATATATGAATGCTGAACCCCAATGAAAGTACTAGAAGAAAGTGTTATACTACATGACCTAGGTGTAAGAAAGACCTGTTAGAAWAGGACTCCATATGCCCAAGAATTAAAGACAACAGTTGATAAGTGGGACTTCAAAAAACTAACTTGCTTCTGCACAGCTAAAAAAAAAAAGAAAGAAAAACCTGAGTGAAAAAGATGCCCACACAACAGGAAAACATCTTTGTCATTCTTATACATGACATACAGTGAATAAATTTGTTGAGTGAAGTATTAAAAAAAGTAGAACCAGCATATTCCTGTGCTTTGCGCCTCTGCCCCAACAGCTTGGCTGGCCATATACTAGCCCTAAATCGCTGACCTGTTTTTATATCGTGGAGATTCTGACTCTGAACCCAACAATCTCTAGGCCAGCTTACTAGATTCCCACTGGTGAATCACACCAATCACATGCTTCAAATACCCCACAGCCTTTGTGCAGCATATCAGTCAAACCCACCCTTGGCCACCATACCTTTCTCTCTTGAACTCAGACAAGCAGCCACTCAAAGGAAAATGAAACATAAACTTAACAGAAAAAATGGCAATTCAATCTCTGGGCACCACAACTAAAACCTAATCTTGTAATCCTTATTAAAATCTGATCCTTCCAGTGGTGAATCCTTGAGGATCTGCCATGATACTAGAAAACTCTAGCAGCTACATCTTACCCTTCTGCTGTCCCAGTTCCAAAAAAGACCTAACTCTCTTCTGTTTCCTTTCTTCTTCCATCAGACCAGAAGTCCTGCCTACTTGCCCTCTGATTGGCTTCTTTATTTATTAGTGGATTGGTTCAGAAGAACAGCACCAGACCCATCCACAAGGATCAGCCATATGCATTGTTGCTCCATTCACAATAGTTAGAATTTTTCAATTGCCTCATAAAGCATTCATATTTTCTTTTCCATATTGGTTTGTGAGACTGTATTCAAGAATGATGAACGTAGTATGTTTTTAAGTACTGTGCTATCTATGGTAGTGGCTAGAGTCATATTAAGAGATCCTCCTCAGATGGTATCTGAATAGAAAGAGAAAGTAAATATTATAATCGTGAGGTTTTTCAGGCTAAAACCATTGTGAGAATGCCTCTAATTGCTGTAGATAATTTTAGTATTCAAATACAAATGCACCTTGGCATGGTGGCACAAACCTATAGTGACTGAAGCTGGGCAAAGATGTACTTTAGCACTTACTGTGTGTTGTTTAATCCAGGCAACTTGACAATCAGGGTTGATGATCACACGTTACACAACACAGTAAAACGAATTTTTGAACAGAACAGTTATGATACATTATTATATACACAAATTTCAAGGTTGTATTCTTCAGCTTTAGGAGGTGACTTTTGTTTTAAAAGTTAATGGTTTGCTTTTTGGAAGAAATTTATTTTTATCATAGTAAAAGCAAGCATTTGCTTTTCAAAGCAGCTAAATTATTGTCATATATTAAAGTGAAATACTGAATAATTTCTCTTACATGCCCTAATGTTTTCTGTCACTTAAATTTCCTCCAAAATTAAAATGTAATATAAATAGATGCCAGATAAAATGATAGTGTTCAAAGAGTTTAAATAAGTATCATGCTCTTTTCAAAGAGTCTCCAGGCACAGCAATATCATACTGAATACATAAAATTAAATTTAAGATAAAATTATAGTATGGTTGTATGACTATATCACTATTATCATTACTGATGAAAATTACTCATTTTGTAGTTATTAAAGCCAGAAGTTAATAAACTGGAAAATATGTTTGTCATTTCCCTTTTAAAATATAAGAGTATTTGAAGCCTTTCTATACTTTTGGCTTTTGGAGAAATATCAGTCAAAAGAAGTTGGTGATAGAGTCTTTTCTCTGCCATCACTAAAATTCCACCAAAATATCTGTTATTTTGAATAGGAAGTTCTATTGTGTGACATGCATACACTAAGTCTATACACATATAGCAATGAGCATATTGTTATGGAACTTTTACTGCAGAACAAGTTTTCAGAATTGATCAGAAAGCTCCATGTTTCAACATTATCCTGCTGGGCAAGGTAGAGTAAACAGTAGAAATTGTTCTTCTCAGTCTGGTTTTCTATCTTTTTATTATGGTTCTCTTGAATTAGATGAAGGAGTGGAGATTGTAAACACAGATGGAGAAGTTTGGGAAACAGGTATAAATCAGTAAGAAAGCAAAATGGAAATAAAACATGAACAGGGGGTTTAATATGAGAGAAAAATTAATAGAAAAACAAA
>BDUI01012908.1:15960-34063 GCA_002335545.1 Apodemus speciosus | reverse complement strand
ACACACACACAAGCACACTGTCCAGTGCCTAATGGACTAGTTCAAGTGTCTGTTGTATTACCCCCTTACCCCTTTTGCTTTGAGACAGTGTCTCTCATTGAACCTGGAGCTGGCATTTTCTGCTTTTTCTGAGAAGACACATGTCTCCTTCCTCCCAGTGCTGGTATCACAGGCACAGGCTTCCATGTCAGGCTCTTTGGAGGGTTCTGGAATACTCAGAACTCAGGCCATCCTGTACCTTATTTACTGAGTCATTTCCCCAACCCCTAGAATTAAATTCTTTAAATTATAGATCTGTGGACATTGATATTAAAAGGTAAAAACACTTAATGTAGCTCTCAGACATTCTAATTACGTTTTGCTTAGCATCACATAAACATCTGTTTCTCAATTGCAACATGCCAGTGGAATCCTTAATGAAATTTAGYCTTTCCTATTTAAATTAAAGAGAGTAATTGTTATGTGTTGCTCTTTGTGTGCAATATGTTTAATTCTCACTGTAAGCTAGCCTTGTCCTACAGAAATGTAATGCAAGTCACAGATGAGAGCTTCGTAAGTAATTTTCTAGTCGTCACATTGAAAAAAGTGAACAGACACTAGTAAAATCCACTGTGAGAGCATTTAATGCAATGTAATGAAAATACTGTCACTTCAGCCCACAACCAGCGTACACTGTCTATGAGACATTTTTCTCATACTACCTGTGCAGCCTGGTCTGTTCCGTTTCTGTCCCTTGTCAGTTGGGACTGCCCTTGTTCTAGGTGCTCCATAACTGTAGGTCTTACGGCTCCTGTGCTGGGCAGGGCAGTTCCAGGGACACCGCCTTTAGTAGGTTCATTATAATTCAATAAAATATGAAAAGGACTGCCAGTTACTTTATCTATGGCAAACCTGAAACCAGTCACTGAACATAGATTTTAATCTGTTTTACAATAGTGGTGACTGGAATCTTTCTTTATCTCCCTAGTCAGAGACTTAAGTTTGCCTCCCATCCCACCCCTCCAAGGTATTCCTTTTTCATAAATCTCCTTTTGTTCTCATCTGACCTGTCATCTATAAATACAGCAGACTGTCTGTCCCTCTGATACCTCAGAGGAAAGGCAGATAGAAACACAAGGAGCGTCACGAGCTCTGCCCTCTTCTAGTGACTCCTGGGTTATTTGTAGGATAATGAAATCTTCTTTAACTTTGTATTGGTTGTGAATTTCACACTGTGCACCCCGATCCCACTCATTGCCCTCCCCTCGTACTTGGCCTCTACCCTTGCAACCTCTTCACCAAGAGAGAAAAAAATACCTTGCTGTAGAAACTCAAGCGTGTCATARTGAGTCCCACAGTATAGCCGTCTCTGCTTGCAGATGTTCATTGCAGTGACTGATAAGTCTGGTCCAGGCCTCTGGCTTCSCTTGATGGCCTGTGTCATGGAGACCCTGTAGTTTTGGATAGGTAGGCACAACCCAGCACCTTCGTTCACTCCGGCAGTTTATCACTGGGCAGATGTTCCAGTGACCTAGTCGGTGACCTGCATCTGGACCTCAGAGGTATCTAGTTGGTCAGCCCACCGCTGACTCTCCTCCCATGCCCTCAGGACCAGCTCACCACAACCCCTGCTACCTGGGCCAGCTCTACCCTGCTGCTCTACCAAGTTCCGCAGCCARGGAGGGACATGGCCAGCTCTCCCACTCTCATGACCCAGCTCTGCTGTCTGCTATAGATGGTGAGGGGGCAGGGAGCAGAGGAGGGCATGTCTCCCTATCCGTTCCACTCCACTGCACGGCCGTCAGGCGGCAGGGCTGGCTCTYCCATCCCATGTCACCCGAAGCCCACATCCAGCGCCACATCGGCTGTGCTGCCCAGGTGAGGTGCAGGGCCTGCTCTCCTGTTCTCATGACCAGTCTCCTGCCCCTGGGGCTGAGGGCAAAGGGAGGGGAGGGATTCTCTCCCCAGACAACGCTACCACGTGGGAGATGGGAGGTAGGATAAGCTCTCCACTTTGCATATCCCCAGGGTGGCTCGCCAGTCTGCAGKGTGCTGGGCTGCTCTCCTGAACGCTACTACAGCTGCTCAGTGGTGTGGTCAGCTCTTATGGCCCCAAGGCCAGCTCTCCTGTGATGCTCAGGTGAGGGGTAGGACCAGTACTATAAAGCCCTCAGACATCAACTTATCACCAGAAGGCAGCCCAGACTGGGGATATCTTCCTGGCCYTTTGTGGTCACAGATCTCTGCTGCTTCAGGGCCACGGACCTAGATGTGTCCACTAGTGGCAGCACAAGCCAGGACCCCAGCATGGTCCTGTGTGGCATCACTGGCTACCCACATCAGGCTGCTCCCCACTTCCAGTCTCCAGTTCTGCCCCTCTTCGCTGTGTCCACACCCTTCTGCTTCTCCCTCTCGCTTTTCTCCATCACTTAYTTGCTCCTCTTAGAGGCTCCCGGGGCCTGAGTGTCTGGGGTCATCCCAGGAGCACTGCCCTGCTCGTGCATTATGGTGCCAGGCAGGGGTGATGGTGAGCGTGGTCTCTCCCCCTGTGCGTATGTGACACCCAACTGGTGCTTTTCTCAAGCTAGTTCCCTGCCCAGGACCCGTGCTGCTGAATTGGCTTGCTTCTCAGGCTTGCTTCTTTTCAGGGAGTGTTAGGTACTAATCATTCACATGTCCCAGGCCAGAATGCTGGGTGTAGATGTAGCCTCTCTCCTGTCTGCCACCTACTGACGCACATGTGACACAGCAGCCACACCTTCCAGGGGCAGGGATAATGAATTCTTGATGTTGTTTTCAGGATGTCCTTGCCATGGCACTCCTAAGTAACAAGTGGTAGAGAATACTGCCCCTCGTTGAAGTGCCTGCAGGGCCACAGTCACTGTGGATGAGCTGCACTTGGCAGGGTGTGCATATGTGATGTGCACACTTTGCTCTGTGATGAACCTGCTCACGTAACSATGGAGAATTATTAGAATATAAATTGGTTGCGAGGACTGTGAAACTAGTGTTCATTACACCTTGGTAGTTTCCTATTCATTGGCTCTTTTAGTCTTGGCGATTGTGGACTTTCTTTAAAGATTCATTTATTTTATTTTGTGTGCATGGGTATTTTGCCTACATGCACAGATAAGTACACCACACRCATGCCTGGCATGATGGATACCTGGAACTGGAGTCACAGACAGTTGTGAGCTGCCGTATGGGTGCCGGGAACTGAACTCCAGCCCTCCAGAGGAGCTGCCAGTGCTCTTAACTGCTGAGCCACCTCTCCAGCCCTGTAGACCTTGACCATCTCTGTTATTACTGTTAGGCTCATACAGAAATATGGCCTCTGGTGCCCGGTGAGAGAATGTAAGTAGCAGGAGGAGCGTGATCTGAATTTACCTGCATCTTTGACCCTTAGCCATATCCTTTCCTCTGCGCTGGCTGCTTAGTGAGCACTGCTCACACCYGAAGCCCTGGGCTTGTTTTCAGCGAGGCTTGGAGCAGGGCCCCGGGGAGGCGAGGTCCAGTCCCGCCCAGCTCTGGGAACGGGTGAAAGCACTCATTGTCTTTTCAGACGATAACACGATTTACTTTGACATAAATCATGACATACCTAAACACATGTATGAAGATGAGGGGATTGTTTAGATGCTCTGAAGTGTAAACTAGACATATAATTAAATGCTGGAGTTGATGAGAAAGGTTTAAGGACACAGTGAGGAAATGCAGTACTTTGCCTTGCACCTACTCATCCCATCAAACAAGATGGAGAACTTAACTGCTGTATAGATTATCTTTATAATCCCATAAAGAGCAGAGAAGGAAGATAAGCGAGAGCTGGGGTGTCATCAGGAGGCTTCAGAAAGAATGAAGAGTTTAGGCCGGTGTGGTAAAGACAGGCTGGGTGTGGAAAAGAAAGGCTGGGTGTGGAGAGGAGTTCTTCACAGTTGAGGCGGGTGTCTGAGATGAAGCGGGGCGTGGCACACAGCAGGACCCTGTCCTTCCGGCAGCCGGTGGCCATCGGTCCTCCATCTAGGATGCTGAGGTGTGTCACACAGCGGAGTAGCCTGCTCTGTCAGCACATCCGCCAAAGCAGAAGGAAGACTCTGGAGTGGGCTTTTGTTAAAAACTTGGTGCAGACTGCACTTCATCAGCCTTGTATTCTGAATTTTTTTTAAATCTTCAAGTGTCTCCTTATTCCATATTTTCATTTTTCCACATTCCATGTCCTGAAGTTTTCCTTTGTTTAAGAACAGCAGTTTTTTTTAAATGCCTTTAAGTAGGTTTCACAGAACTAATTTAAATGCTGATTGGTGTAATACTATTTATTTAATTTATTTAATAGTATTTATTTTTATTTGATAATATTATTAAATTAAACCTTAAATGGGACCAGATCAGTTGAATTTCTTAGTATGAAACTCATATCATTTTCCAAAAGTAAGTATTTTAAAGATCGGGAATAATTTATTAAAGCCTCAGGAATTTCATTAGGGTTCAGTTACATGGATGCACACACATTCTCCAGGGACATTTGGTTTTCAAGAAAGGAGAATTTGGGCTAGCTTTCAAATAAAGCGTGCTGGAATTGATGAGACAGACACCGTGTTTTTTGATCATGTGATCTCCTCATGGTTTAATTGTCCCATTGGAAAGAACTCATGTAGCCATACCTAAGTCTCAGCAGAAGCTAAGATATATGCACTATTAGCCCTAATCTTTTCACTAGAACATGTATTTAGATTAAATGTGAAATCGTTAGCCTTGGACTGCACTGATAAGATTCATCTCTATATTTTATGTATATCTATGAATATGATAGTATTATTTAATTCGTAAAATACTAAGACAGCAGAATATTCTAAGTGACATGTATAATGCTCTAAGATAATTTTAATTTTCAGTTTTTCAAAAACTTGTTATTGGTATATGGTATATAATGTAGAAAATATGCATTTATTATAAACACACAACTTGATAAGCTGAGTGTAATCCAAAGAGCAGTATCCAGATCAACAGACATTTCAAGCCCGCTAGAGTGCTCCCTCGCCCTAGCCCTCTATTCCACAGTGCTCCCGCGCCCTAGCCCTCTGTTCCACAGTGCTCCCGCGCCCTAGCCCTCTGTTCCACAGTGCTCCCGCGCCCTAGCCTTCTTTCCTGTTCCCGTGATGGGCAGCATTATGACTCATAAAAGCGGAGATGACTGGAACACTATAGAAATCCGCATAGTTTACGGTAAGTCTTTCCTTTTCTGATGACTGTGGGGAATATGACACAACACTGGGCAGGCAGCTTGGCAGGAGATGGAGTACCGCCTCCACGCCCAGGGCTCCSYGTCCAGTCTTCAGAATCGCAAGAAACAGAATTCTAGCAACAGTTTTAGCCTGAGGGTAAACTATGAGTTAATTTCTCACGATCTCAAGGGACGTACAAGAGGCTGATCTCTCTCTCTCTCACACACGCACACACACACACACACACACANGAAGCCCTGGGCTTGTTTTCAGCGAGGCTTGGAGCAGGGCCCCGGGGAGGCGAGGTCCAGTCCCGCCCAGCTCTGGGAACGGGTGAAAGCACTCATTGTCTTTTCAGACGATAACACGATTTACTTTGACATAAATCATGACATACCTAAACACATGTATGAAGATGAGGGGATTGTTTAGATGCTCTGAAGTGTAAACTAGACATATAATTAAATGCTGGAGTTGATGAGAAAGGTTTAAGGACACAGTGAGGAAATGCAGTACTTTGCCTTGCACCTACTCATCCCATCAAACAAGATGGAGAACTTAACTGCTGTATAGATTATCTTTATAATCCCATAAAGAGCAGAGAAGGAAGATAAGCGAGAGCTGGGGTGTCATCAGGAGGCTTCAGAAAGAATGAAGAGTTTAGGCCGGTGTGGTAAAGACAGGCTGGGTGTGGAAAAGAAAGGCTGGGTGTGGAGAGGAGTTCTTCACAGTTGAGGCGGGTGTCTGAGATGAAGCGGGGCGTGGCACACAGCAGGACCCTGTCCTTCCGGCAGCCGGTGGCCATCGGTCCTCCATCTAGGATGCTGAGGTGTGTCACACAGCGGAGTAGCCTGCTCTGTCAGCACATCCGCCAAAGCAGAAGGAAGACTCTGGAGTGGGCTTTTGTTAAAAACTTGGTGCAGACTGCACTTCATCAGCCTTGTATTCTGAATTTTTTTTAAATCTTCAAGTGTCTCCTTATTCCATATTTTCATTTTTCCACATTCCATGTCCTGAAGTTTTCCTTTGTTTAAGAACAGCAGTTTTTTTTAAATGCCTTTAAGTAGGTTTCACAGAACTAATTTAAATGCTGATTGGTGTAATACTATTTATTTAATTTATTTAATAGTATTTATTTTTATTTGATAATATTATTAAATTAAACCTTAAATGGGACCAGATCAGTTGAATTTCTTAGTATGAAACTCATATCATTTTCCAAAAGTAAGTATTTTAAAGATCGGGAATAATTTATTAAAGCCTCAGGAATTTCATTAGGGTTCAGTTACATGGATGCACACACATTCTCCAGGGACATTTGGTTTTCAAGAAAGGAGAATTTGGGCTAGCTTTCAAATAAAGCGTGCTGGAATTGATGAGACAGACACCGTGTTTTTTGATCATGTGATCTCCTCATGGTTTAATTGTCCCATTGGAAAGAACTCATGTAGCCATACCTAAGTCTCAGCAGAAGCTAAGATATATGCACTATTAGCCCTAATCTTTTCACTAGAACATGTATTTAGATTAAATGTGAAATCGTTAGCCTTGGACTGCACTGATAAGATTCATCTCTATATTTTATGTATATCTATGAATATGATAGTATTATTTAATTCGTAAAATACTAAGACAGCAGAATATTCTAAGTGACATGTATAATGCTCTAAGATAATTTTAATTTTCAGTTTTTCAAAAACTTGTTATTGGTATATGGTATATAATGTAGAAAATATGCATTTATTATAAACACACAACTTGATAAGCTGAGTGTAATCCAAAGAGCAGTATCCAGATCAACAGACATTTCAAGCCCGCTAGAGTGCTCCCTCGCCCTAGCCCTCTATTCCACAGTGCTCCCGCGCCCTAGCCCTCTGTTCCACAGTGCTCCCGCGCCCTAGCCCTCTGTTCCACAGTGCTCCCGCGCCCTAGCCTTCTTTCCTGTTCCCGTGATGGGCAGCATTATGACTCATAAAAGCGGAGATGACTGGAACACTATAGAAATCCGCATAGTTTACGGTAAGTCTTTCCTTTTCTGATGACTGTGGGGAATATGACACAACACTGGGCAGGCAGCTTGGCAGGAGATGGAGTACCGCCTCCACGCCCAGGGCTCCSYGTCCAGTCTTCAGAATCGCAAGAAACAGAATTCTAGCAACAGTTTTAGCCTGAGGGTAAACTATGAGTTAATTTCTCACGATCTCAAGGGACGTACAAGAGGCTGATCTCTCTCTCTCTCACACACGCACACACACACACACACACACACAAATCCATGAATATATACACTTACATAAGTATACAATATAAAAAGATTTATACATACTGAAAAATTTTCTGATTTAAAATGATATTAATAGAGAAAATTATCTTACTGAATTTCTAAAATTCAACTTTAAATACATTTGTTGTTATTTGATTTCAAAATGGAGGGTTTTCTTTCTGAAGGAGTATTCGCAATGATCTCTAATATTTAACGGAACTGATTCCTACCTGTGACAATCAAAGAAGCAGTCTAGCCAAGGTCAATGTTTCTGCTATCTTTTCCAAGTCTTCTTAGTTTATGAGACACAATCTTACCATGAAAATTCATTTTAAATATATATAATTAATCCTATCTTCAGTACGTTATCTAAGTACTTTACCATACCTTAGCGCATGCTGCTGTCCAATTCTTAAGCCTGTTCGCCATGGCCCTGACTAGGGTGCTTCTGAAGGCATCCTGTGTTCCTAAGAAAAGGACATTTCTCTAAGAGGTTGATGAGTGGGATAAAGATGTCAATAAAACCAATCCACTATGACACCAGATATAAATTTTTACTTACACATTATTCTTTTTTGATTTGTTATACTTTATCTTAGATAGCACCATGACACAAACAAATTATGATTTGACCAGAAAATGTCTGATCAGTGACAATAAAATATTACAGTTTTTTTCTAGTATTGTATTAGTTTTCTTGTTGCTGCAACAAAATGCCTGACAGAAAGAAACCTAACGAAAGCAGGCAGCTCCCATTTTATATTCCTTGGCATAAGGCCCCTCATGGCGAGCAGCGGTGCCAGCACTGTGGACAGAAGCCTGCGGGAGACGGGCAGAGCGCCTGGCCTGGCGGTGCTGGGCGGTGCRGGGCGGTGCGGGGCGCAGGGGCCCAGCGGGGCGCAGGGGCGCAGCTCAGCGGCTCCTCTGTGTGCTGGCCAGGCGCGCGTGGCCCATGCACTCCTAAGGTCCACACCGGAGGTTTCCCGCCTCACTCAGCCCAGTTTGTAAACTCCCTCACAAGCGTCCCCGGATGTTTGTCTCCCTGGTGACTCTAGAAGCCACTTGACAGCCAGTACTAGCTATTACAAAGGCAAGTACTGTATTTTCTAATTACATGTCCAAATGAAAATCTCTAGCAAAAAAATATTAGACAAGTATCTTGTGGAAAATATAAGAAATGTTCTCGTTCCTGTGAGGCTTGGCTTTTCGATACCTTAGAAGCCTGTTTGTGTTCAAATTCTTGTTTAGGAAGCTGAAAATTAAGAGAAGCTGCCCTGACACTGGACYCACCTATGACATTAGAAGTTTTGYTTAAGTGTGTTTGCTTCTGAACTTGTTCTGTGGGGTGTTAATGAGGCCAGCGTTTCTAATTCCTCAACTGCGGGTCTGTTTAACAGTCAGGCAGAGCAGAGCCCACCAGAAGCACACACAGTGTAGACACGGTCTGGCACCGCCTTCCCCATGCTGTCTAAGGGGACCTCTTCTTGCCTTAACTCATGCGTGGATTAAAACATGGGAAAAAATAGGAAGGAGAAAACACAAGAGAGAGATCTTCAAAAAGAAAAACATTAAGTTTTCAGATTCAGGCTAAGGGCTTGGTGCGATTACTGGCCAGCATCAAGTGGCACTCGCTCTCGTTTGCTTTGAGACAACCCGGCCGTGCGGTGTGCCCCGACCAGCGAGCGGCTCGGGCACACACCAGGTGGGTCGGGCTGCAGTGAATTCCTGAACCCAGGTGGGCTACGTGATGGCTGCCTGAAACTTATGGTTATTTTCCTTACTTCTTGTGTATTTGTGTTCTAGAATTTTACCTACCAAAACACACTCTGAACAGACACATACATTTCTTCCTATGTCCATAAAGTTTATTAACTTTTTCACTGTAGAAGGACAAGGGAGATCTGCGCGAGAGTGACAAGAGTCTCGCATATTAAATGTGTAACGACAGAGATGGAAAATTAGAAAACTGTGTTGTGTTCTGTATTTAACACTGTCCTCTCCACACGAGGCCAGGATGTTTGGTGATACATCATGCTTTCTTACAGAGAATGAGTCCCACCATCACTTAACATACTCAAAGGTAAAAATTTTTTACCCAGCTTATTTTTATTATGAGAAAAATCTCAAAATTCAGTGGCCTATATACCTGCTCAAATATATTATTTTTAAAAGTCTCATGGGTGGGGTTGTCATCATGTATATCCGTATTTGTGTGTATATAATTTTTATTTCAGGATTTTTAGGAGGTTGTTTAGTTTTTAAACTTGTTTTTTTGAAACAAGGACTTGTATAGTCACAGGCTGGCCTCAATCTCACTATGTGGCCAAAGACATTTCAAAGAAGGAAAAATCATATTTCATCTTTCCTCGGACTTCATTTAAAAGAAATTCTGATATTCTGAGTCCAGCAGATTCTATTTCACTAAGTATTAGATTAAATCTCCCAACCTTAAGCAATGGAATGATATACTTATGTGTGGCAAAAGTACGCTTTATCCTCAGTACCCCTGAAGGCAAGTCACATCGACCCCCTCTTTCCAAGCAGAGGAAAGAATATTATAAAATAACTGATAAACAGTTCAGAGATTATTTTTTTCTCCCAAAATAAATAGTTTCTAACTGCCAAAGACAGAAAGAGATAAACTGCAAGGAAAAACAGGTCTGAAGAAGCAAGCGAAGTCTGGTTCTGGGGACGGGGAGCGGTAAATGCAGCCAGGCCGCCCTGCAGCGGCTGCCTTCCCTTCCATATATTACAACCTTACCCAGGCAGGACCATGGTAAATTGCCACGACCAACACACTCATCTTCCCTGACTTCTGGAACCACACTCGGCCGTGAATTTATTGGAAGGGAAACCATATCAATCATGAACAAGCAGGAACTAAAGCCCTGGAGGAAGTCCTCTCTGGAGAGTGCTAGGGCCACCAGGACTCAGTCTCCAAGTGCAAATCAGGAGGCTGTGTCAGTCAGTCTAGCCCTGGGATTAAGCAGTGGTCTAGGAACGTGGGCCTGAAGCCTGCAGGCTCCCTCTCTGAGGGCGAGCTGCCCTCAGCATCTGCCCCGTCCCCCCAGACCACTCAGAACCCTCACCCAATGGCAGCTAGCCCTCCTAGAGCCTTGCCGCTTCCGTTTACCTTTAAGGCTCCTCCCATCTGCAGTCACAGAGGTAGGTAGTCCCAGCGATTAGATAGCTCACTGCACGCCTCTACAGTCTGCATGCTTCTGCCCTCCTCTGGTGCTGGCATGCCTCAGTGTTAGCTCAGGTCTCTCCAGTCATGCCTCTGGGTTCCTCAAACAGCAACTGAGGCACCTCACCTGACTTTGGCACCCTCTCCTTTGTCTCTGCCGGCACAAGTAGCACCCTGATCGTGGCACCCGATCCGGGCATATTAGATCCTGGAATATTAGGAAGTAGTTTCTAGTTGTACGTGAAGGACTAGAAACATCTTCTCATCCGCCCAAGTTTGGAGAAGTTCCTGTCTGTTCCCTGACTCTCCGGTCTCTCACTGGCTTGGTGTTGTCCTCTTCAGTCCTAAGCCTCCCCGGAATTGCGAGCACTGTAATGAGACATTTTCTTGGCACTGTTAAGAATCCTGCGTCCTCCTTTGGATGTGCTTCCTTTGCAGGCCCATGTCTTCCTATGAGAATGATGTTTAACTAATATACTTATCACATGGAATTTGCATGGTCTTTGTCAAAGTATCATATGTAATTCGGTGTTATCCATCACTGGTTATAGACGCAAAGTCGTGCTCCTTTATACCTTCACTCAGAGCAGAACACCACTGGCAACGACAATGGGATGGGCTGTTTGTCTTGAAGTACAGAGATCAGACAGAGTATAATAAGCTCAGACTGTATGTTAAAATATTTATTTATGTTTTGTGAAAATACCAGTAGAATTTGGGGCTGGATAATATCCAAAGATTCAGGCCAGCACAGTCAATGTTTTCAGAACTCAAATGCGCAGTAGTCTTGAAGAACAGACTATCACCTCCACATCAGACACTAAATCCGTCATTGTTTAGGCAGAAAGGAGGGCAGGCTTGACCAGAGGAAGGTATTGGCCCAGAGATCTGTGTTTTCTAGATGTTTTTATTGTTCTTCTGGTGGCCTTCATACCTGGTTAGACTTAGATATCACTGATCAAGGTAAGTTTTCTTAAAAATTATGATCCTGCCTCTGTCTGTCTATCTCTGTCTCTGCCCCTCCCCTTGTGTGTGTGTGTGTGTGTGTGTGTGTGTGTGTGTGTGTGTGTGTGTGTGCAGGTGCACGGATGCTCTGTTTTCCTAGTCATCACTTAGGCGTCTGATAACATAGACACTTTAGACTTACACCCTGAACTCTGCTGTTTGTTACACCATTTCTCCTTCCGGAAAGACCACTGGCGAGCCCCACCTACTGTGTGCACACTGGCTGCCTGTCCACTGTGTAGCCGTGGTGGACACACCAGAGACTAAGGAGGTAAGATGCTACACTTGAAAATCACACATGAAGAGCCGAGAGAAAGAGCAGCTCTTTTGTGCTGTTGGCTTCCAGTACCTGCAGCCAGCGACATTCTAATTACTGTTCAGGACATCAGTTCCTAAGGCCCCTTGTTAATAAGCCCAACTCCAAAGCACATCATTGCTCCAACATTAGCTCTCTATGTAAAAGCCGGGGGGTCAGGCGGTGAGCCTTCAGTGTGGGCCTCGCACCCTTTTGAGAGTTAGTGTTAATTTTAAGATAAAAATGGGTGATTAACGTGACATTGCACATCAGAATTCTTGGCAGAAACAAATCCTAGTAGTTCCAAGAAGATACCTGGGTAAGATGCCAGAAGAGAGTCTGTAGGGCCAGGATTTGCAGCTTTTTGTCTACACTGCACTCTCAGTAGCTTACCTGCGTGCGGCTCAAACTGGCACGCTTCTTATGTTACAGAACAATAGAAGCTGTATTCACCAAGTGCCTACTATGAACTATAAATTCTTATAATCTGCTTACAGAATTAGTAGTATCCTGTTTCACAGATGGGGAAACTAAGGCAGGAAAGCTGCAATGGCGTTTTCCAACGGAGCCAGAATTCCAGTGTATTACAGAGCACGCTCCTTCAGTGTCTCTCCACCGAGTGGTTATTCATTGATAAGTGATGGTGAACGTGTATGGCCCAAAATCTAGACTAGAACTCTACTGTTTAAAAGTGACAGGAAATGTTCTGTCTAGACAGAGACTCAGATGAGTTTCTATCCTAACTCGGTAACTGTGTCAGAGTGAGGAACCACACCCACCTGTACCGAGAGTCCTCAGCTCTCTAAGGCAACAGCCCCAGCTGTCTGCCCAGGCTGACTTGAAAGGGGTGATCAGGAAGGTCTTATGGAGGTCACTAAATTTTCCTCMTCCTCTCCTCATCAGCAAATGTCAGGAGAAGCCACGCATTCCAGAGCTAAAGAAAAGCTCTCTGCAAGTTTCACCATAGCACATAGATGTGGGTACAGGTCTGGACTCTTTACACTGCGTTGTTCTCCGTAGAAGAATGCAGGGGAATTGGGAAGTCACTCCTGAGGCTCCTTACAGGGCCTGGCAGGGGCGGTCCATTCTCATTAGAGATAGAGCAAGACAGTTCCTGTAGAGGAAACCTGGCGTCTCCCTCTTAGCTCAGAGAGTCACTGGGCACAGGATGAATTGCAAATGCAGTCGTTTCTGGGGGTTCTGAGGAGGACAGCCCCCATACATGTCATCCTCCTGCTGTCATGTGTAATCAGGAATTTACTTCTTGACACAAACCTCTACTCAGGGTCCTTCTCGGCTGTGAGGAATATTAACCTTGATCTTAAATTCCAATGTGAAGTGCCCCCTTCATTAAGCTAAACAAAGCATGATTGTTGTGGTGTTTGGACTTTCTTTTCACTCACGTGTATATGTGTGTGTCTCTCTGTGGGTTTATGTGTGTAGCTGTGAGTGCATGCAGGACTGAAGAGGGCATCCGCTGCCCTGCCGCCGGAGTCGCAGACAGCTGTTARCCACCCAGCAGAGAGCAGAACTCAGGGCCTACGCGAGATGAGTGCACAGTGGCCATCTTTCTAGCCTGCCCTCCTTAGTTTTTAATTAATACATCTCTTAAAAAATGAAGCATAGTATCATATCGAGGTGAATAATTCAGTTCTTCTAACTCATGTAAGTAATAGTTTCACATTAAAGAAATGAGCCATGCAAATGTTCTCATAGTAGACATTGCTCGCTCGGCCGGCATGCCGTTCTCGAGTGACCTCTAAATACGTCGCTGCTGTGCTGTAACAGTCACTTCTTTGGCCCCCTGCAAGAAAAGTCTTTAAGACTAAACTATTTACAAAAGAGACCATTTGTATCCGCCCATAGATTCAACTTTTTCATGGCTGCAAGGGTGTTGATTGTGCTTATGAAAGTGTCTGCACCCTGTGTGACATCCTCACAGGAAAAATGATTGAAAACATTTTAAATTGCAGGCATGGAAAGAAAGTGTTGACCAGTAAATTCCCAGATTAATCTGCCTCTACAGCGGAAGAATAAGCGGTAATAACCTGAAAGATTACACCTTTCTAGGCCAGGATACAGGCTTACTTGGTCCAGTCCCACAATTGAGAATGCTATAAATGTTTTGCCTAYAAGGCATGTTATGAATCTCACTTCTGCATATTTTGTCATTTGATCCTTTTAATATTGTTTTTGTCAAATAATGAAAAAGACATTAAAATTGTCCCCCTTCTTTTAAAAAACCTRACGATTTTAAGTTATCACCGGTAGAATATTGTATACTTGTTTTGAAACATGTRTGTACAAAAATAAAATAAACCAAATGTTGTATTCTTTTAACCAAAGTTTCTTCACCCTAAAGCCTTGTATAAAAACAATAAACAAGGGTTTCATACTCTGTGGGAAGCAGTTCTTCTTTCTGGGGACACAGTAATCAAATAGAACGAGCAGAGAGCAGACGCTACCAGGACCCTCTCATGTTCTGAGAAACTTGAGCCTTCTTCATCTAAACCCTGGGATGTTTAGGAGGAGTGTCTGGACTTTACACAAAGCAGCTACTTCGTAACATTTCCTTTTATTTGAAAAAAATTTCCCCCCCTAGGATAGGTTTTGGTATTGACCTACCTATGTGATTATGTATCTGATTTTGTTGTTGTTGGATTTTTTTTTATTATTATTCCTAATAGTAGGATAATATACATAACACAAGAATATTTTTAAATTTAGAAAAACAATCTTTGTAATGSTGGCATCTTAATTACCAGATGAAGATTCTGGTATCCTTTCTTTTTTTTTTTTTTTAAATAAAGAGTAAGTATAAATTAATAAATTAACCAAAATTAGGTATAAGAAGTTGAAAAGCAATATTACTTTGGCTTTTATTTTGTTTATCAAATAGAAAAAATGTTTCAATAATAAAAGACCAGTCCTACAAGATGAAATATAGGCGTTAAAAGGAATTAATTCCTGGAGTTGTATTCATACTGCAGATAAAGCGACATCTGAAATAGTCTGTACTTCATGTTCTGTTGCTCTGACTTAACAATTTGCTGTCTTACTTTACATTTAATTTCATATTCTTCTCTTCCTTAAAAAAGAAGATTAACTTGTGAGGATTGACATCTTTTGTAATTAGAAACCAAACRTACCAATAAAAAATCTCTATTAGAATAATTCTCTGTTTCAGGGTTTTTTGTTTTTTTTTTTTAAAAAAAAACATTATTTTTTGTCAGTTTGTTTGCCAAGGAAAGAAGATTTTTTAAAAATCCATAGAACAAGCATCAGTCGGCATTAGACACTCAAGTGTTTACTCCAGCGTAGGTATTATTTATTTATTTGTTTGTTTGTTTGTTTGTTTGTTCGTTCATTCATTCTTTCACACATTTATTCTGGTCACTTGGTAGACGGCACATAGACAAGAATGCAGATTATACTTCTGATCAAAAATGTGGCATCATTCAACCACAGTAAGCATTATCATAAGCTTCCAAAGTTACTAGTTTTCTTTTAAAGTCTGCACGGAAAGCAACAAAGTCTCCTGTCCCCAGTCTACAACTTTAGCCCAGGCCACAGGCGCCAAGTGCCTCATCTGTGCCTTCCTCCCCTCTCCTCACAAACGGTGCTCTATTTTTTCAGAGAAAAGCACCCAAAGATGGWGATTCKTTTAAAATTAGCAACTAGTATACTATGTGCTCATTTAATTAACAGCTTTCGGGCTCTGTTTAACATCTGGCCTTTTTTCCTCAGCTATTTGCAGATTTCTAGCTGTTGCCATTTGCTCTGACACGGTGTTACCGCTTCCCACRTTGCGATATGTTAAAAGYTCCCTTTGGAGTTAGTCACCAGCTTCGCCACTCTGATGGGCGTAAGACTAGTAAGGATGGGAAGCACAGATGGCCTGACCGAACGCCATGCAGTACTTTGTTTCTCAGCAGTATGACAGAAATGAAGAAAACAGGAGATRGATGAAGGGTTCAGAGTCCCGGAGAGCAGCCTGGATACACAGCACAGAAGTAGGTGAAGGGACTGGATTGCAAACTGACTGGTTCCCAGCTGAAAAGCAGGAATGTGCTCCCAGGTAATCCTGGAACAGATCCACAGTCTGCACCCCATCCACTGAATGTCGGGCTTTCTCTGGAGACMCTTGGGAACAGGCCATATCAGCCAGATGCCAGCAGCACGAGGRCTCRCTGTCCTTAGACCRGGTGTGCTCCAGAGGTGCGCATAATCCTTCCAAACCCTGATCYGGGATCTCTAGACTGGGCATCCAGTTCCAATGAATTTCGTCATAGGAGTTTATCTGTCACCTTTGTTGTGTCACAGCAGTATGTGGCATGCCTTCTTCCCATGGACTGTCAATGTTAAGGACAGTGGCCTGCRGAATGCCACCCCCAGCCCCTGAGTCAGCTCCTATCTTGTTACTTTTGGTTTAAACTAGATGAAACTAGCCATGGGTTTGAAAATGAACCTGACGGTTTCAGGCTCCTGTGAAAAGGGATTGGTCAAACTCCTGGCATGACGACATAGCAGGTTATAGACGTCCATGCTGTGCTGATTGACTCTGAGGTTCTGCAAGAGGTCAGGTACTGGCTATTATCTCCCTCAAARGTGTGCGGTCCAGTGCAGGGCAGGCAGGAGCCCGGGCGTATGGCACCCATTCGGTGTGTGACSGMCTCTGACTCAGCCGTCCGGGCTCTTTTGCCTGCAGGAAGCCAAGTCATTCTTGCGTTACAGCCAGGAAGGGAAGGGTRTGCTTCCGGGTGATGGATGTGCTGTGCGGTAAAGCCCACGGGGACCAGGAGCCCACAGGTACCTGACAGCTCGAGCTGACCAGCTGGCTTCCACACAGCATAGCGCTGGGGASCCAGCCAGCCCCGCTGTTCCCACAGCAGGCGTCCATTCRTTAATAGTAGCACACAGTGTATGAATATTATAAACAAACAGATAATGCTCAACTTCTGTTATAAATTCATAAGGCAAAATAGCTTGAAAATCAAGTACAATAGAAACTGAACTCTGATTCTTGGAAAGTGTTTTAAATTTCTCAGTCAACCCTCAGGACAGTTAGCAGGCCAGTCTGTTGTCCTGTGATGTCTTCCCTGTACCCCTCTGCTTTGACGCAGCTAGTTCAGATTGGGAAAGCTGAGAATCYGAAACCTACTTATGTGAATTACTGGGACTACACTTGTTCCCCACACTTACGGAACAAGACTTACCAAAGCACTAGTCCTGGAGGGTCAGCGACGGCTCATTCTTCTCTTCATCCAAAYTCATATCGTTCCCTTTAAAAGAAGCCAATCCAGAGCTTGCTCAGTTCACCCTGTTTCTCCTTCTGCCTTTCCATTCCTTGTGTGATTGGGTTCAGGTACAGTATGGTACATGCCTGCCAAATGACTTGGGAAACCCCACAGAGGGCCAGTGCCACCAAGAYTCTGCCCTCCTTTCCCAGGTTGGATGTTATGGTGATCCTCCAAGTGTGCCTTTGGAATGCATGCCAGAGTTTCCAGTCTTGTTCCATGAATTTTCTGGTGGGCTTGCATGTGTCTTGTGCAGAGAGCTTTACCATCTCCAGGGTCTTCATTCTCTTTGCCATTTTGATGTTGATTTTATTATGAAGTCTGTTAAACGGGTTTGGTTTTGTTAAAAAAAAAAATAGATAGTCTCCAGCTCAAAGGTAGGCAACTCCCACCTGGAAGAAAAGCAAGATAATACCACGACACGGAAGAAATGCCACTATTCAGTGTCGCTCTCCGACAGGTGACCGAAGGAACAGGGTAGCCAGGAAAAGAAAGGGGTGGGTAAAAACAAGTTGTCAGTGAAACCTTAGACAGCATTCCAGGTGTGAATGTTTCAGGGTTTTCTGTGTGTGTGTGTGTGTGTGTGTGTGTGTGTGTGTGTGTGTGTGTGTGTGTGTTTCAGACAAACTAGCAGATCCCATGGCCTGTAATGTCAGTGGGGCAAAGGATAATACCATTGCTGTCAGGGCCAAGACACATGGAGACCACGGCTTTTGTTCACCCGCTGGCGTCCTGATTATAATGGACCCTTAATTATGAAAGTGCAGCAGGACATTAATAGGACCTATCACATGTTGGTGAGCTCTCGAGGGCTGTTTACTAGAAACGTATTAAATATGGCATGAAGATGGATCG
>BDUI01012904.1:2541-15587 GCA_002335545.1 Apodemus speciosus | reverse complement strand
ATCTATCTATCTATCTATCTATCATCTATCAATCATCTATTCATTCTCTATGTATCCATCCATCGATACATCTATTTATATTACATATAATGTATTTTTGTATACTGTATAGGTGTTTGACCAAGACAGCTCAGTCCGTCAACAGGATCTCCAGCACAGGAGTAAGGATTGAAAAGAACAAGACAACTAGACAAAACTGTAGCATGGCTTCAGTCAATTCTGAGACTGAAGGTGGGTTTATTTTTTCCAATCCACTTTTATACCATTTTAATTACATGCAGGTATTAAGGGAGAGTAGAACAATGAGGAATCAAGCAACACAATAGTCAAGGAACAAGCAAGACAATAAACACAAAATCCTGTGCTCACTTCTGTTTCTAAGGATGATCAAGATGTCTGAGCCTGCTTCTTTGTCCCACCCTAATGTCAGATTTCTGCCTGGACTTACTTCTTTGTCATGCCCTAATGTCAGATTCCTGCCAAGCAGCACGGCACCCCAATAAAGTTCTCTACAGGTGTTAATTCTCTAGCCAGTGCTAACTCAAGCTTGCTATCCTATTGCCACTGCATCCTAAGTTATGGAAATTACTGGGTGCCACATCAGGCTGAATCTTCCTCTTTTCCCAGTCTCAATTCATCACCCAGTAGCTTCTTCGGTATTAAACTCAGCTTTACTTAGGTATTGAGACTACCTTTGGTCTTCAATCATAAATATATGGCTTTTCCTAAATTCAGACTTGAACAAATGTGTAAAAGTTAATAATACCATAATATTCATCTTGATTAAGTGATGTTTTGAATGTTTAATTTTCAGAGAACAAAAATGAATAATAAAATCTCAGAAAATGTCATTCTACTGATATATGTTTAAATAGTTATTTGTTTGTTTGTTTGTTTTTAGTGTTGAGACAGGGTTATTTTATGTAGCCTTGGCTGCCCTGGAACTTGCTTTGTAGATCTCAAACTTAGAAATCTGTCTGACCCTGCTCCCTGATTGCTGGGACTAAAGGCATGCACCATCACACACAGCACATATATTTAATTAAAATTTTTTTTTTTGTTTTTTTAGACAGGGTTTTTCAGTATAGCCCTGGCTGTCCTGGAACTCACTCTGTAGATCAGGCTGACCTTAAACTCAGAAATCTGCCTGCCTCTGCCTCCCAAGGATTAAAGTGCATGCGCCACCACTGCCCAGTTTTAAAGAATCTTTTAAAATATGTTTATGTTTGTTTGTGAGGAATTTTATTTTTGAATCTTTTTAAATCAGGCATGCTCATAATTTCTAGGGTCATCATTCTAGCAAAAATTTCATAAATCCTTGTAGAATTTTTCTATGAAATGCTAGCACAAGTATTCAATGTTGATTGTTTATTAAACATTTTGTTGATTATTAAAGGGAAAAAACATGTCACTGTATTTCCTATTTATCATCCTGCAAGTGTGTATATAATACATACAAGAATACACATGAATATAAGCAGAGTAAAATGTGTTCATACTTACCCTTTGGCTGGAGGTCATTGCATGTCATCTGTTGGCAGTTTTTCTGTAGGTGCTAACAGAGAGCCTCAGGTTGAACAGTGATACTGCATCAGAGATGTAAACACCAAGTTTTCTCAGGGAAACATACTGATCCTGAAAAGGCTCTGAAGTATCTGAGCCCCTGGCACATACTTTTTCCATGAAAGAGCATCTGTCATTTAAAACACAGATGTGTTCCTGTATGAGCTACAATACAGTAATGCATAACATAAATCACTGGTTTTGTGATGGGCAATTGATTAAGAAGAGTTGAGATTCTGGATATATTTAGCACTAAAGACTGTTACTATTATTTTATATATTCCAACTATAATAGAAAAGAGACAAGAAACAAAAGAATCCTTAGAGCCCCATGTTTAAAAGTCACTTAGGAATCAAGATAATAATTTTTTGGCAACCAACTCCTCACAGGCAGTAATAGGGGAAAGCCCAGAGGATGAGAAAACATTAGACACACTGTTGGTTCTGAACAGCAGGACTCAAACAATACTATTTAAAGATTTCCCTCAATTGTTCACAGTAATTAAATTGGTATAAGATCACTCTATCCTTACAAAATAACTTGTGAACATTATGAAACTTTTATAGTAAAAGGAAAGAGAATGGCAAAAACAAAACAAAACAAAACAAAAAACAAAAGCAAAACAATCCCCCCTAAAACAACAAAAGACAAGAGATAACACTCAATGATTAGGTGAGGAAATCTGAAAAATCTGTTCGATATCATTCTGTATGACACAATTTATGTTTTATTATCATATTTATAATGAGTGCTATCAGTTTAGATACTTGTTAGTATAGCTTCTTTGCAATAGCATATTGCCTCAAAGTTTTATGTGAGCATCTTGGCACATGCCATTACTGATGACCATCCTGGCACATGTAATCACTAGTGGCCATCTTGGAACATGTGATCACTGGTGACCATCCTGGCACATGGGATCACTGGAGATTATCCTGGTACATGTGAACACTCATGATCATACTGGTACATGTGATCACTGGTGGCCATCCTGGCACATGTAATCACTGGTGACCATATTGGCACATGTGTCACTGGAGATTATCCTGGCACATGTGAACACTAGTGATCATACTGGTACGTGTGATCACTGGCAGCCATCCTGTCACATGTCTTCATTGGTGTTATACAATAATCATAATATCAATAAATACAACATAAAGCCAGAGCAGGCTTAGTTATTACTTTCAGCATTTTCAATGCCTTATATAAACTGGAGAGATGAATGATTTTATAATTAATTCAAGGTCCTTTTTTAAAACTTAGTGATATGAAAATCCACCCACTTGTATATATTTGGGTTTTCAGTTATCTGCTTTACTATGTAACTCATATTAATCATTATCATAAAATGTTAGATTGAAGTTACTTGAAGTTCTTCATGAATAAGCTTCTACTTAAAAGATTTCATTATGAAAAAAATTGTATTTCAATTTTGAGTACTTTCTGGGATACCACATAAAAATATGTGGGAATTTTTGAATATTTTATGCTTTATATATTGTTTGTACATACATATAAAAAGAGTAATCCCTCTAGATTAAAGAGTTAATACTGAAGTGTTCATCTTGAACACACTTTCAATGGCTTCTCTAATTGGAAAAAATTGATACAGAATATGCTTCAAAATACAAGGAACACATAAAATATACATATATTGATTATGTCCCAGACATCTCAACCAAGAAAAATTAGAAATGAGAACTTAGAATGTCACAAAGAAATAGAAAATGTGTGAGGTAATAGATATATGATTTTGTTATTTGACAATATGTGCATGTATTTAATATCACATTTGTACCAAAAAACATATGCAATACAATTCAGCAATTAAAAGCAAGACAAGAATATTTTATTTTTTTCCAGTAAATTCTAAATTCTTTCACAAGTATATGTGCAAATTATTGACATGATAGGTCCATGTCCACACTCTTTTCTGAATAACAGATCCTGTCATGTTTTGATCTGTCCACCTCTCTCTTGTCTTGTTGCTTTCACCTTTGTTATCATATTAAGGGAACTGTGAGACAGGTGTCTGTGTGTTTTTAGATGCTCAGGTGTTAGAGAACTGTGAGACAGGCATCCGTTTGTCTTTAGATGTTTGGGTGTTATCTTTACTGAGTGTTTCATAGTCCAAATAGAGAGTACTCACTGACCAACTCTGTGGGATGCATTTCTCCTATGTAATACATGGAGAAGCTAGGGCAGAAACACTCGTCTAATCTGTACTGAGTGTCTGCTAAGGTGAGGAGGGGTGGAGTGTGTGATGCAGAGATGTGAAGTGCATGTGCACCCATGTATGGAAGTTGGAGGAAAACTCCTGGGGAAAGTTCTTACCATGGTTTCTGGGAACCAAACTCAAGTGCTCACCCTGCCATGGAAAGTGTTTTTATCACTAAATCATCCTGACTCCTCTAAAGATAAGTTCTTAAAGGCCTTTTAACTATTTATTATGCACACTTTGCAATGTATAGAGTTATTTAGCACCCTTGTAGAATTTGTACCTGCTCGTACCTTTGTCTTCTTTCATTTAATGTATCTTTTATTAATTTTTTTATATTTTGAAATTATAATAGCTATTTCTCTCCTCTTCCTCCTTTCAGGCATTCTCATATACTGGTACTTGCTCTCTTTCAAATTCACATCTTCTTTTTAGATTAATTGTTGATATATTTGTATTTTTTTCAGTAGGATTATGCTCTCTTTATGTCGTTAGCCTCCTGGCCTGGAGCAAGTTGGAATGAGACACAGAGTAGGAATCTGGTGTGGGTTTAAAGACTGATGGGTCTCTGGATGCTCTAGCTCTCTAAGTATACTGAATGCTGATGATAACTTCTAAAAAATGTTTTAAAAACTTTCTTGCTAATTCTGAGGGTTAAAAGTTTCTGGCTTAGATGATTAACATCTGTAGCCTAACAGTAGGATGAGGGGTGGGAGGCAAGTAATGTAGCCTTTGTTTTAACTCAGCAGGATCTTCTAAGCTCTAACTTTCAATCTGCTAGACGAAGTCACTGGGAGAAAAAGGGACATTTTGAAAAGTGAATTTAGCATTTATTTCTAAGTTGTAAAAAGTTACCCATGAAAGCTCTCTAAGAAAAGGGGGAAAGCAGTAAGATCATAAGAGGGCCAAGGGAAATTTGCACACTACTTTCTTTGTCCTCAGCACTTATACATCTTTCAGAATATGTGATCACATAGTAAAAAGTTCACCACAAGCTTATACATAAATTAAAATCATAAATTGAAATAGAAATTTACAGTAGAGAATGTTTACATGCATACCCATCAGGAGTAATTATCTAGCTAAACTTCATTACCTGTCACAGTTCTACAGGTTCATCAAGAGTTAAAAAGCATAACTAAGTTATTAGTGAAGTGTTGGATAGATATACTCAGTCGATATTTTACCTTCTGTCCTAGCACCTATATTAAATTATTAGTTCCCTTTTTATGACCTTTGGTTAATGGTTTTACAACCTCTTGGAATGTGCTCTGGGTAGTAGAAAGTCTGCTTACTATCAGAAGCAACTAACTAGTGACACATGGGAGACTAGCAGAGTTCTCATTGTAGTTTTGACTATCAGAAGGGACCAAATAGCAGTCCTACTATAAAAGAGCTTAATAAACACTGCTATAAATTTAGAAATTCTTATAGGATCATCATGAAGAATTGAGAAGTCATCTATTTGTCTGCTCAAAAGAGTGGGCTAATACCTAGTGATTGTTACATATGTTTAATAGTGACAGGAAAAGCATATTAATGGCAGGAATCTTTCCTAAAATGATTGTCTCCTGGGCCTTGCCTGTAGGAGCAAATCTGTCATGGATTATTTTAATTCCAGGCAGACCATCTCAGGAAGATCACCTGCTAGTTACTACCTTGTTCAGTCAGCTCCTGACATCTTGAAAGATTTTTTTGCTTGAAATTCCACAAAAGTCACCCATCTGCTCCACAAAATATTTGAGACATTTAATATAATGACAATTTAGCACCACATAACAACATTTGGTTTGTTTGTGCCCTTTACAGATATTAAAGACTACTGAGATGAAAGTAATGAGTTTCTCCCAATAAATAGAATGATACATAGAATACATTGCATTGATGTTCATTCAAATAACAAATCACAGAAAGAAAATTGCTACTATAAAAAGTTTATTTTATTCAATTTCTGGAAATGGGTTTGTAACAAACAATAACATATATCCATAGAGGTACTTTTAGAAAGGAGTTAGAGGACATTAGTTCTTGCAGAGTGTAACCTTTGATGAGAAAGTAGAATTTAAGGTAGAATGGAGTTACAGGGTTTTTCAGAAAAAAATCCTGTACATGAAATAACTGCTGACATAAGAAAATAATTATAAAAATAGATGAACTAGAGTTTCATTTTAATGTATGGCTATAGTTTATAACTGCATTTGTCTTCTCCTTTTTCCTACTTCCAAACCCCAAATATCCATCCTTGCTCTCTTTCAAATTCACATATTTGTTTTACATTACTTGATTTATTAGTGTGTTTTTAAACCTCAGAATGATTTTTGTTCTCTTGAAAGATTTTTTTTTGCCTTGAAATTCCACAAAAGTTACCTATCCGTTTTAAACTTTGTGTTTTGAAAACATTTTTAAACTTTGTGTTTTGAAAAGCCCAATGTCTTTTGTAATACATCCCGAAAGACTTCTTTCACTTGCTGGTTTCTTAGAGTATAAATGAAGGGGTTCAGGAGAGGGGCGATTGAAGTATACAGCAAAGCTACACCTTTAGACACAGTCACTCTTTCCCTTGCAGATGGCTTAATATACATGAAGATGCAACTTCCATATGTTATGGAGACAACAATCATGTGGGAAGTGCAGGTGGAGAAGGCTTTGTTTCTTTGCTGTGCAGAAGGGAAATTAATAATAGTCTTAATGATGAAAGAGTAAGAGAGACTCACTAGTACCAGTGTGACTGCAAGTGTCACCACTGCTAAGACAAAGGACATCATTTCTAGGACATGAGTGTCTGTGCAGGAGATCTGTAAAATAGGAGAAGTTTCACACATAAAATGATCAATTATCCTGGAATCACAGAAATCCAGCTTCAGACCCATGGCCAATGGGGGAAAGATGATCAAGAACCCAGTCACCCAGGAGCTGAGGACGAGTTGGTGGCACACTCTGCTGTTCATGATGATAGGGTAATGCAATGGTTTGCAGATAGCTACATAGCGATCATAGGACATGGCAGCAAGGAGATAAAATTCTGTGACTCCCAGCAAAAGAATGAAAAACAACTGAGATGCACAATTATTATAGGAAATGGTTTTGTCTCCAGTCACAATGGTTGTCAAGAATCTGGGAATGCACACTGTTGTGAACATGATTTCCAAAAAGGAGAAATTACGGAGAAAGAAATACATTGGAGTTTTGAGGCGAGGGTCCAGCAGGGTGAGAAGAACAATGATTAAGTTCCCCACCAGGCTCATCATATAATTGAGAAAGAGAAACAGAAAAACCACAATTTGCAACTGTGGGTCATCTGTCAACCCCACAAGAATGAAGTCAAGTTCCATTGACTGATTTTTCATCCTCACATGTGAGCCTTAGCAAACAGACATAGGAAACTAAAGACAAAATATTTTATGTGAATTAGAATTGTTTTGTTTTGCTATTTATTTACATCCCCAATGCTACCCTTCTCTCAGTCCCCTGAAATTTCTGGTTAGAAAACATTTGAAAATTGATTTTGTGTTATCACCCATTTGGTGGAAATGTAAAATCAGTTCTCAAGCCTGAAATTTCAGGTGATACATAATTATATGCCATAGGTTAATTATAAACTTGTCCTAGTCTGGTTTTTCTCAATATTCTTCTCATAATATGCTCCCTTCCTGTGTCCCTCCTCACAAAAAACACAGACTCGTATTTTTCATTAATTTGCAAATGCAAATTAACACATCCACTTCCAAATGGTCTCTACTGTATTCAGGCCAGAAGCTTCAGATCCCCATTCTTGAGACTCTGAAGTAGTGTGGACTATTGTGCTACTGGTTCTTGTATTTTGTGGACTTAAGAATTTTTTTTGGAAATTATTGTTTTATTATAGCACTTCTTCCTTCCATTTCCTCTCTCTCAACTTTCCCATATACCCTGTTCTCTTGCTCTCTTTCAGATTCATAGCCCCTCTCCCTTAAATACATGTATTTGCATGTATTCCTAAATACATACATACAACCTGCTCRGTCTGTATAGTGTTAATTGTGTATGGTTTCAGGGCCGACAGTTTGGTGCTCTCTACCCTTTAAACCAGTTTACTAGTGTTTCTTCTTTCCTATGTTTATTCCTTTTTCATTTATCTTATTGATATTCGTTTCCTTTCCATATGCTATTTTACAAACCAATTTGGGAAAAAAAACAATGCTGTACAAATGTAATATTTTACAAAAATCAGTATTACAAAAATGATTTTAAGATTGCCTTCATAAGATGTTCAGTCTTTAGTTACTAAGTACTTATAAGCTTTCATCAAATGAACATATTTATTATTTTCCTGATACCTATAATGCTCAACTTGAAAAGATGGCTAGATATTAGTCATTTCTGAAAGATGTGAGTTTAGCAGACTTAAAATTATAGTATCACCAAATCACAAGAATTGCCTGTTACAGCATTTTCACGACTTTATAAAACAGTCAAAGAGAAAAAAATGTAGATTTACTAGTATAAATATAATAAAACATTAGTTTACCAGTTAAAATACAACCTCAAAATAGCTACAACTTAGAGCATTTTATTAAATAAAAATTTAGTTTTCTAATCACAATTCCCTTAATTGGATTTATATACATTTGCCTTAGTTTTACATTATAAAATTAATGTAAAATCAGCATGGACATTTCACATTATAAAGTTTCACATTATAAAATTAATTTAAAATCAAAATGGACTCACGTTTTTGTGTCAGTTAACCACTCCGCTTTGTTAAAGATAATTTTAATTGTTTGGATGATCATTTTCTTACCATTGATTATAAATATTCATCACTAACATTTTGTAAGAAAAAACCACAATGCATAGTATACTTCAATAAAGAATTTCTACATTCCTTTAAATTCACATTTACTCTGGAATCTTGAGATTATTATGATAATTTTAACATGTGTCATCTAATAGGCTGAATTTTTTGAAATTCAGTTCTTAGCATTGAGATCATTGTCACTCCAATCCTCCAATGAGATGTCATTCTTAAAGATGAAGTAAAAATCAGGATTAATGAAAAGAATATGAACTCATTGCTGAAATATACTCAAGTCTTAGATCAAAGAGATGCCTCATAGCCAACTGTGGACTTATAAATGCTCCAATTCCACTGCTTTCTACTTCCAGGGGGATCCTATGGAAATAAAGGTGGCAGACCTCTCTGGGGAATCACTGCTACAACTCACTACTTGTAATAAAAGTTACCACAGTGTGTATCAGAGCTTTAGAAAAAGCATCCCATAGGAGTGTCATAAATGACTTAGAAAAGTCAGAAAAATGTTTATCAGAAGCATCAACAGTTCACTGTAGTTGCTATGTATTTCAAAATTAGCCCCCCTCTGTTGGGTTTTATGGTTTATAAACATTTTATGCTTCTATTGACTATCTTTTAATTCTGTTGGTTTCTTTGTTTTGTTTTATTTCATTTTTTTGCTTTGGTATCATCTTATTTTTGTTTTTGTTCCTGTATTATATTTTTCAAATCAAAGTCATTGGGATTAGAAAGATGGTTCTATGGTTAAGAGTACTTACTGGCTGTTCTTCCAGAGGACCTGGATTTGACTCTTAACATCCATATGATATCACAATAATATGTTACTGCCATCCCAAGAAGTACAACACCTTCTTCTGGTCTCTACAAGCACGACACACATGTGATATACAGACATACATGTAAGGAAAATAAAAGAAATATTTTTAATAAAAAAGATCAATGTCAAATTGCTTTCCAAGTTTTTTTCAAGACTTTAAAAATATCAGGTATTATATTTATATGATTCACTTAAAGTTGATTTTTTTGTTGTGGTATAAAGCAAGTATATATTAACTTTTTTCTTTCTGTATATCCACCATTTTCAACACCAAGGTTAACAGAAGTAATAATCAATGTGCAAGAACATAAATATTCAGAAAGTAGTGTGATAGATACATTATATTAATTAACAAACCAATAACAGTTATTTTCTCACTGGTGCTTATGACTTCGTCCACCATGAGATTTTGTCCATGCCCCTGTTGCTATAGCTGGTATATCTTGCTTGGCACTTCTACAATATAGCATATAGGATCAATAACTGAATAGAAATGTGGGTTATCATTCTTCCCAACAGCTTGCATAGTTCTTTCCATCATTGTGACAGATGTTCAACAGGAAGGGAATGTTTCTGGGCCAGTCCAGCTTGATTTCCCTAGTTTCTGAAACCAAACTGTGCTTTGTCTTGAGAAATAGCTCTTACAATTCAGTTCTAACACACAGCTAACAGCTATGACACCATATCATGTCAGGTATGCTCAAGGGACCCTTTCACCAATTACTCACAGGGGACAACCTACTTGTAGCACTGGGATGCTCATTTAATTAGGATGTGGCTTCCTGGAGTATCTTTCTCCACCCTTATAGGACACCTTTGCTCATTCCTTAAATGATGTTTTCACATTTACAGATAGGTTGTCATAGAATCTCCTAAAACAACCTCGTGTACTTCATCTGTACCTCACACAGCTGTCTTAGTATGTATCATCTGTGCCTTATACAGCTGTCCTAGTGTRTATCATCCATGCCTTTCACAGCTGTCCTACTGTGCATCATCTGTGCCTTACACAGTTGTAATCCCTATTGACGCAAACACCACATGTTTGAGTCATAAAATATAAAGAAGTCAAGTTTATTCTCACCTGCAAACTTCATACCCATTGGATAGCTTTCCGTATGGTGCTAATCACAGTACTGGAGGACAAATTAATTACCAGTACTACCTTGCTGTGAACGCTGTAAGCTATAACAATTACCACCTTGGCAAGACATGTTCATTTATGTGACGATATCATAAATGTCATGGAAATAACCAAACGCTTTCTGATTGGATTTAAATCCTGCTCCACAAGTTAAAAACCATACTGGGTACCATTTTGATTGTCAAGAATCTATAGTTAGGAGGCCTCAGGGAAGAAATGACCAGTACGGTTCTGCTAAATGAACAGAGCAGCAAATTTACTCCTAGTGAGATCATAATAACCATAGAGTAGTGAAATGATAAATTCTCACCAAAGAAATTTCATTTTGCAAGAGATAGTGATCAATACAGAGACCTACAGCTGCTCAAGGTGCAGATAATAGAAGACTACCGAATGCTTATTTTTGGACAGAAAATCTGTATGACATACTATCTTTCCAAGGCTCAGAGATCACTGTGGAAGACAGGGAGAAAAGATTGAAAGAGCCAGAGGCATTGTCTGATTACAAGATATGACTCCTGGTGTATTGGTAACCCTAGAGAGAAGGCCATAAAACCAAGCACATGTTCAGTACAAAAATAAAAAAGAGGACACAAAGATGCAGTATGCACATGTATGTGTGTGCACGTATGTGTGCACACATGCATATGCATGTGTATATGTGTGCATGCATGTGTGCATATGTGTATGTATGTATGTATGTATGTGTGTATATGTGCATGCATGTGTGTGTGCCTGTGCATATGTGTGTATGCATATATGTGTATGTGTGCATATGTGTGCATATATGTGTGTATATGTACATGCATGTGTGTGCACGCATGTGTGTATGTATGTGTGCGCATGTGTGCACATGTGTGCACATGTGTGTGTGAATGTGTATATGTGTGCATACATACACACATACACATACACATATATGCAATTTCATTTAAGATTATACTAAACATACTATAAACATGCATCCAGGATATCTAGTGATAGACATTTGCATGGTGTTCCATCTTTTGTTGAAAGAAGGAAATGTATTTTGTGTACACCTATGGTTTTACACATGTGGATATAATTACACAAAACATCCTATAATCAGGATTTCCAGACTAGGACTGTACACATCATAAATGCTGATGGCCTTCTACTCATAAAAACTATCTGTTTCTATACCTGCTGCACTATTCTTGTTAAAATGTACTGTTATCCAAACCTGGATTGATTTAAAAAAGAATGATTTACCAGCCATGGGTAGTCTGCAGTTCCCCTGTTGTAACTGAAATTGAGAGAGCTTCTTGACTTAAAGGCTACCCAAACATCTACTTTCCCACTGATTGTTCATATTTGAAAAGAAAAGTAAACTAGAACAGAAATGGAAGGACCATGGAACATCAGACATGCAAACTGAAGGAAGACTCTCTTGGGAAATGGCAGGGTAGCATGGGACTAGAGGATAATGGGAGAGTGAAATGAGAATTGGAGGGGTGTGATTGAGAATCAAAAATAATCACACACACACACACACACACACACACACACACACGAAACTTTCATGATGAAACCCATTATTTGTGTAATAAGAGAAAAAATTTAAAAGTTTCTGATTAATGTCCAGAAATAATATTAAATAAGACAAAAGCAACTGATGAACAAATAATAAATAATAAAACATACTCAATATCTCTTTTGGAAAACAGATTGTCTTTGAGGGATTTTGAGGGATTTTTGATATTCAAACCATGATTCTAAAGGATTTCTGCTTCTGAGTTTCTATGCCCAGGTAGTTGTGTCACTTAAAAAAAACTGTTTATAAGTTCCTTGTGAACATAACATCATGTACCCCAATCCCACTCATCTACCCCTCCTCTTGCACCTACAATCCACCCCTGCAACCTTCTGCCAAACCAAAGAAAACAAAATCTCATTGTGGAAGCTGTAGTGTGTCACACTGTGTCCCATGGTATACCCTTCTGTCTATATATTTTTGCTTGCAAATACTCATTGCAGTGACTGGTTGGTCTTGTATGAGGTCTCTGGCTTTTGCTATTCTATTAATACTGGAACTTCACTGGGATTTCTCTCAGACACCTGTTGTGTTGTGTCATGGAGATCCTGCAGCTTTAGATCTGTATATCTGGCCTCTTCATGCACTCCAGCAGTTCACCAATGGAGTAGATGTTACATTGGGCCAACTCAAAATCCGAGATCTAGGCCTGAGATGTATCTGAGCTGGTGAGTTAACTGGCTTCCCTCTCATACCCTCAGGGCAGCTCACCCACAACTTTGCCATCTGGGCCAGTGCTACCATGCTGCCCACCAAGGGGCAGGACCCTCTCTCCCAAGCATTGGCAGATGGTGAGGGACATGRCTAGTTTTACCACTCTCATGACCCTGGGTGATGTATTTATACAAAGATAAAGAGAGAAGGGATATGTTCTATGGAGGTCTGGTGAGGTGTGGGGAAGGGGATGTCTCAGCGGGCCCATGCCCAGGCATCCCTCCCCCCCGAGAGACCAG
>BDUI01012902.1:12551-26075 GCA_002335545.1 Apodemus speciosus | reverse complement strand
CGTCACCGGGGTGAGCACCCCAGGTCTGCAGCTACCAGATGGCAAGTGGAGTGGGTGTATTCACGGGCCCACACACGTGTGCACACGTGCTGACAGATGAACTTACAGGACTACCTACACTTAGGCATGAACATAGCTACACATGAAGATACACAATACAATGTATACACCCACAAGTGCATAATGATACGCAAAACCAAGCCCAAAGCCTAATGTGGACATTACACATGTAAAGGTCCACTCACTCACACATGCTCAGGCAAAACACACACTTGTCTGAAGACACAGCTGTATAGAGGAATGTGTCCATTTGAATGCATGGGTGCATGCACATGTGAATACATTCACATAAATGCATACATAGATTTTTACTTGGGAGACCTCCCAGGGGAATGTTCTAACAGCCAGGCTCTTCTCAGCATGGGAACCATTTTGGCCCAGGCTCTCCAGACCAAGTCCCAAACCAAGGACTACAGAAACCAAGTTCTCTGGGAAAAAACCTGGGCCATTCTCCTCAGCAGTAACCAGGAGCCATGTCCTCTCATAACATAGCCAGRGACTTGACCTCGTCTGTGTGGCAGCTACTTCTGTAGTGAGCAAGGGAACAATTCTGACGGAACCTGTGGGGCTATCATCACACACGAAACTAAGGAATCCCGGGCCTTCTTACCCACTTTGGCTCTATAAGGGAAAACAAGGGTTTTTGAAATTCCCCAACCATATCTAAGAGCTCCATCAGACATGTATCGAAAGATACTCTGGGACTAAGGGGTGACACCCGGGAAACTGAGGCTGGACAGCTAACACATCACAGAGAGATGCCAGCTAAGATCTGGAAGCATCCTTCCAGCCACATGGAACCAACTAGGGAATAGGTACACTGCTTCCAGAGAAACTTGAGGCCCTGACCTGACTTAAAGCCCAGTGACCCTAGGTACAGGAACTGACAACTCTGTGAAGTGTGGGGACATCATAGGCGAAGGCCCACAGTGAAAAGTCCCAGAAAACTTCAGAAGAGAAGTCGCCCTCTAGTGACCACAACTTCCAATCACAGCTTGTGACTGTCTTGTTACCAGCTGCCTAAACCACATATGCCTAAACCACAGTGACACCCCAATCCCAGAGGCAGGCACACTGCTAGATGGCACCACAGCCATGTAAGTATCYCCATCATAGTTAACACTTGGTGCCCTGGATTGGATRCATTGACCGTTCGTCTGGGYGTGGGGAACAAGAAGTTTGCCAGGGGCCCCTGAATATGCTACAGAGCCCACTACCGGGTGCAGGAGCCAGGCCAGATGAACCCTTCAGTGACCTGTAGAGAACTAGGTACTACCAGGCAAGGCTCATGTTTGATTTGATCTACAGTGAAGCCACGTGTCCTATGGAAGGGCAAAAGCAGCTGTTGAGATGAATGGCAGGGATGGAACGGAGCAGGCCTGCCTCACACTTCCCTGGAAACTCCAGCGCCATTGGCAGTATCACACACAAAAACCCAAACTTGGGGAAGAAGATACCACATTCAGGCTGGAACCAGAGACCTCTAGAACCCAGGAAAAGGATATTGCCTATGCCTCGGTATCTAGAAACCATAAAGGAAAGATAAAGTTGACACATAAAAAAATGGGTGTGGCTGAGCAGCCATCACTGATTGGAGACTTAGCAGGACAAGCTTCCCAGCTCACAGAGGCTGTACATAGATAGAACTGAGAAACACCTAAGACCCACTGTGCAGAAGGTGAAGGGCAGCTAAGTGTGGTCCTTGTTCCCTGTAAGGGTCGGGAACGTCCCCTCGCAAGAGGAAAACACAAGTGCAGCCAAGCAGAAAGACACTGGGCTGCACCTTTCTGGGCTTTACCACCTGTCACCATTTTGTCCCCATAGTCCCAGCCATGCTGGCCTCTGCCCATTTCCCCAGAAGCATCATAGATCCATTGGCATTGTTCCTAAAGGCCTCATGGCCCCATGTCTGGTCTAAAAGAGAGTGGTGATACACAGGGTGTCTACCCTCATGGCACCTGGCTCCAGGCTCTTGATTGCCCGCGTAGAACAGGGTCTGCCTCAGTTGCAATATCCAGCCCTGGCCCTGTTTCAGGGGTTCGTATCTACCAGATCAACAATATCTAAGCTCCTCAAAGCACATGGGTTCCCACACAAGAGGGTGCCCTGAAGAGGCAGTTGGCACTTTACAGAGTTCAGGTTCACACAGGACAGTCCCCATGCCCTTCACAGAGTGTGGAATCCTAAACGACAGTCTCTAAGCCTCTCCCAGTACATGGGTTTCACAGGACAGTCCCCAAGCTCCTCATAGAGCATAGTGGGATCCTGGTATTTGGAAATTCCATTCCTCAAACTTTGCACATGTTGCTCTATGCAGGGCACACGGGTGAGATGTCCCAGGTCTGGCCTGCAGTGAGGGAGACCCAAGCTGTGTACCGAGGAAGTTGTGGTGCCCACTAGGACTGCCATGATGATCCTGCCAGAAATGATACAAGAAAGTCTCCTGAGCTGATAGAAAGGCTCACCTCAGTGACTGAGTTAGAGTCTGGGCAAGGACACCAGCAGGGCACTAGCACATACAAGAATCACCCAGCCCTAGGCACTGTCCCCACCCCTCAGTACCACTGTACCCATGTCCTGCTGTCCTCTCTCTGGGCCTAGTTCAGAAATTCCCCATATGAAGAGACCCTTTCTCTTCTTCCTGCATCTTCAACACACAGCCCAGGGGCCTGGCAGGCATGGATGCAGGGGAATTGCCCTATCTGATACCCCAGCCCTCCTCCACCTCTTCAGTGATGACATTTACTGGTGGCCCCRGGTGCCTACATACCATCCAGAAGAGGGTCCCGGTGGCCAGAGCGGCATACTGCTCAATAGTGGACAGGACGCTGAAGATGAGGCAGACCAGAACAATGAGGAAGCTGTGAGACAGGGGACACATGGTCAATGCCTGACCCAGCTTCCCTGCCACCTCCCTCCTACCCAACGTCCCACATACGAGATCGTTAGTGCTGGCAACCCCAGGTATCCCTCTGTTAATGCGCTCAAACCTGGGATGCATGGGATAGAAACCATTTACCATGTGAGGACTGACCCCAGACTGGTGTCTCAATATACACTGACCTTGGAAATGCCACACTGTGCCATCTCAAAACCAGCCAATACACAGACAGGAATGGTACACAGCCTGGTAGCCATGGCCTTGGGGATAATGGGTCAGGGTCTCCTAGGAGGCTCAGTGGTCTAACCCCCAGTATATCCAAGAGCCTTCATCCCCAGGAGTGCAGGGGGATAGAGTCCCTCAGCCAATGGGGAGACCCAAGAAAGGAAGGCCAAGCACGGCCTGGACCTGTGCCCAGAGGACACCCACAAGGCACAGTTTTTACACTGAGGGAGCAGTTGCTGCCTGTTCTGATTCCAAGGGCACTGGGGAAGATAAGTCTCCCTTCCACTAAGCTTTCCATCCTGGGTGTCACCATTCAAGGTAGCCTTCAAGGTTGCTCCCACTTGGGGGGGGGCAGGGTATTAGATAGGGAGATGCTTTGGGGAGCTTCGGAACCTCTACATACCCTCATGGCATGTTCTTGGGGATCAGAATAGGAGTGGGAGCTGTTGCGTTGTCCCAGGGCCAGAAGAGGGGCAGAGAGAGAAGGCATCCGCAAAGACATCAGGGCCCCAGCACAGACCCCTGCCCTCAACAAGGAAGCCACACACTTTCCACCAATCCCATCTCAGGTTTTCCCAGTATGTAAGGGCCTGAYCACCAGCCTCAGCCTCAGCCTCCCAGAGATTTAGACCTGGCTCCTTGTCCCCCTATAGAGGACCAGGTGCTACTGCCCTGCCTAAGGGTTCCTACAGAGGTCCCATATCATAAGCAGTACCAGTACCACCCCGCCCTCCATGACACCTTAATCACAACACTTAGGGCCAAATAGTTCTGCCAAACTCTAGTGCCTGCAGTCACGTCCAGTCAGCCAGCATCTTCAGAACAGGTCTTGGTACCCCAACACATACATACCTCCATTTAATCCCAAACTCCTACCCCACTCACCACACCTATGGTAACCTCACATCATGGGAGGCAATGTCCCCGTGTGGCACCAATCCCTGGCCACCGCCCACACCAGGATTCTCACATAGATAGAGCACACCTCTGGTTTGGCCCCAGCAGAACCTCCAGGTGGGCTTCAGTCCTTGCCACTCCCCAGACTGAGGTCTTCTCTACCACCATGCATTCCTCACAGGCCTAGGGCTCCGGCAGCAGCTAGCCTCTAACCCTGGCACCGGTGCTGCTACACGGGATTGTTTCCTCATGTTCACTCTCCACAGGGACTTGAGGACTCTCCCAGAACAGCATGAAAGGACATGCAGGTCCTCCTTGGTCCACCAGTAGTGTTCCTCCTGACTGGTCGGTGGCGACCACGCAGATTGTTTGCCCACGTCTGTCTCCTAGACTGTGCCTGCATGGCGCTGATCATGTGGAAGCTCCTGTAAGCGGAACAAGCCACATCAGCTCCTTAGGAAGCCATGGCTCTTTTGTGGTCACGGCAAACCCTGGGTTAGGTGGGAGCGCCTCTGCTGCCCATCCACACCTTAAATGCCCATCCAGCTCTGCTAGAGAGGTCTGACCTCAGCCATATATCCCCAATTACTTTCTGAGACTATTGTGGCCTTTTGAGACTCTGTCCCTCACTGACTAGGCTCTGCTCTCTCCTCAGACTGACTCTTCAGAGAGTGGGGCCTCACTAATCCGGGGTGTGTGTTGTTTTGAATCCCAGCAGGCAGGGAAGTAGGGTTGGGCTCATCTCTAGGCAACAGAGARTAGATGCCCCACCCAGACCGTCAGTTACACGTGGAGCCAGAGAGGGACTAGCATGAAGAACTGCAGCCTTTTCTGGCTGCCCCTCTACAGTGACATAGCCAAAGAGCCCCCATTTCAGATTTCCCATTGGCACATCAGCAGCTTAGGTCCACCCCCTCACGGCACAGTGCAGACCCCTCAGTGTCTCGGCACCTAGACGTGAGTAAGTGACTTTACCCCAAGGTCTTTGAGAAGCCCCCAAACTCCTGGCATCATCACACATGTCACTTGGTCACAGTTTGACAGAATGGCACCAGTCCCACAAGAATCTGACAGGTCACWGTGTSACCGTGCTAGAACCCAGCTCCTATTTCAGAGGGGACATTGAGATTCCTGGAGCTCCTGAGGTCACTCGGGTTGAATCACAGAGGTAACAATGATAGTACTTAATGAACTTTCGATTCTTTACTGGGAGGGTGACAACTTGGTCTTTCAAGCCCTCCAGAGTCTCCGCTCCAAGATGGAATATAATAGCGCTGGCACCTGAGGACCAGAGAGCTTATGTGTAGCAAGGGAACAAAGACCTTCAAATAGAGCACAGTGGAGGAATGGCTGTTACAGGCTACTCTGCCCGTGTCTGCAAGGGGATCAGGGCCCCAGCAGGGCAGCAGCTGCCGCCTTTGGGTGGAGAATTCCAACAGCCTGGAAGGAAGGTATCAAAACAAGGAGACTGTGGAAGGCCCCCNTAGATGCCCCACCCAGACCGTCAGTTACACGTGGAGCCAGAGAGGGACTAGCATGAAGAACTGCAGCCTTTTCTGGCTGCCCCTCTACAGTGACATAGCCAAAGAGCCCCCATTTCAGATTTCCCATTGGCACATCAGCAGCTTAGGTCCACCCCCTCACGGCACAGTGCAGACCCCTCAGTGTCTCGGCACCTAGACGTGAGTAAGTGACTTTACCCCAAGGTCTTTGAGAAGCCCCCAAACTCCTGGCATCATCACACATGTCACTTGGTCACAGTTTGACAGAATGGCACCAGTCCCACAAGAATCTGACAGGTCACWGTGTSACCGTGCTAGAACCCAGCTCCTATTTCAGAGGGGACATTGAGATTCCTGGAGCTCCTGAGGTCACTCGGGTTGAATCACAGAGGTAACAATGATAGTACTTAATGAACTTTCGATTCTTTACTGGGAGGGTGACAACTTGGTCTTTCAAGCCCTCCAGAGTCTCCGCTCCAAGATGGAATATAATAGCGCTGGCACCTGAGGACCAGAGAGCTTATGTGTAGCAAGGGAACAAAGACCTTCAAATAGAGCACAGTGGAGGAATGGCTGTTACAGGCTACTCTGCCCGTGTCTGCAAGGGGATCAGGGCCCCAGCAGGGCAGCAGCTGCCGCCTTTGGGTGGAGAATTCCAACAGCCTGGAAGGAAGGTATCAAAACAAGGAGACTGTGGAAGGCCCCCTCCTCTCCCACATGGCAGTAGGGAAGGCCATGGATACATAGACCAGTCCTGGGGTAGAGGTGCAGAGCAGAGAAGTCTCCAACGCAGACAGAAAACTACCTCGTACTCCACAAGGCTGGCAGGGGCTAGGCAATGCAACCACCTAGGACAGCCCATGCTAACCTGCCCAGGAACCTTAAAGCTGGAGACAATGGTGGCAATCTGCCCCCATGTGCTGGCTGCCTTTTAGCCTCGAGTATTCCGAAAGCTAAACAGTTCTTCAAATATTTGAACACATTGTGCTGCCCGAGAAAGGGTTATATAGCATAGTTTATTTTTTATCTACTCCTGATAAAATGAGTATTATCTTATTTGCTACTTTATCTGTTCCTGCCCTGGGTGGGGCTGAGAGCCTCAGAGAGGCCGCACCAAGGGTCCCTGCCTTTGGGGAACTCATGGGCTAGATGCCCACACCACCCACTCCCGCCTCTATAGGACAGTTCCCATCCCTCCGCCCTACTTCCATAACCCGGAGCGGCAAGGTCAGGCGGTCATAAGGTGCTCTCCACACCTCCMGCAGCAGCAGAGGAAACTGAGGCCTAGGGAAATAAATGCCTGCCTGTGTTCCTGGACACAGACTAGCATGTTCCTAAGAGGGTTCACTGTGCAGGGTATGAAACAGAAGGTTCTCAGGAACAATACCCTACTTGTTCCGCTCTCTCCAAATCAAACTCATCGGCCGTGACCGCAGCCCAGCCCTGAGGGACGTCCAAATGCCTTATCGGACATCACTTCATTATCTCTGTGCCCAGGTGCCCTGGGAACCCAGAAGAACACGGCATCCAGCAGCCAGCCCCATGTGGCTGCCCAGCAGAAGGCATGGGAGCACAAGGAACGGTGTCGGAAGCATGGACAGGCCAGCTATGGCAAACTGGGGCTATGACTTGGAGATCTCCTCCATACTGGCCCTTGACCAGTAACTGATCTATAAAAAGCCAGGGCTGGGCCTAGACCCCTGGGCAGCCAGACCAGCTCAGGCACAGGCCTGATAGTGATACGGTCCCAGCCTACAGCACCTAATCGTCCCATCGAGGAGGGCAGTGCTCTGCACATGCAGATACCAAAGGGTCTATTCCAGAGACAGGAACCATCAGTCTAGCCACCATCACATTTCCAGCACCCAAAACACGGCAGTGAAACATCTCAAGGGATCTCAAGCGTATACRATGATAGTGTGAAGTGCCCTAAAACTGTTGTTAGGCTGGGGCTGGGGGCGCCATGCACAAAAGGTCACTCACTATACATGGGTAGAACTTGAGGACACTTGGTAAAATAAGCCAGAGATGACATGACATACATTTCAGGGTCAGAGGCCCCTAGAGTTACCAGATCTGCAGAGACAGAAGGCAGGCTCAGGTGCCAGGGGCTGGGAACAGTTTCAGTCTAAAACAATAGAAAGTTCTGGAGGCGGATTGTGAGAACAGCTATACATTCTGTGAGTGAGCTTCACACTGCTGGCATAAGCCCAGACACAGTCAGCCCTTGTGTCTCACCACAACTAAAACATATTTTAAGAAAGAAAATGGCTGGGCGGTAGTGGCGCACCCCTTTAATCCCAGCACTCTGGGAGGCAGAGGCAGGCGGATTTCTGGGTTCGAGGCCAGCCTGATCTACAGAGTGAGTTCCAGGACAGCCAGGGCTACACAGAGAAACCCTGTCTCGAAAAAACCAGAAAGAAAGAAAGAAAGAAAGAAAGAAAGAAAGAAAGAAAGAAAGAAAGAAAGAAAGAAAGTGAAGGTTGGGGGGGGGATGGCTGACATGGCCAAAAGCACTTGCAGTTCACCCAGATGTTAAGAGGTTCAGTTCCTAACACCTATGTTGGGTGGCTCACAACTGCCTTTAGCTCCAGTTCCTGGGGCTGTGATGCCCTTGTTTGGTCTCTACGGGTGCACCCATGCATGCATGCACACTTGCACATACAAATTAAAAAAGACAGAAAACAAAGCAAATGGATTCGATAATAGAACTTGAGCTGGCTAAGTACACTGGCCATGGGCTGTAACTGAAGCTATCGACATCCAAARGCCCCTTGGGGGCAGCTCTCCACAGGTCAAGAAAGGTCAAGGCCTTTGCATGCACAACACCCACAAACTAAATCCTGATGTGTGAGCCCAGAGCCATGTGTAGGAGACTTTGCTATTCCCCAGGGAGTTACTTCCTCACTTATGCTACTTGGGAAGGGAAGCCTAGAGGGGAACCCTACTGACTCGCTGCCACCACCCACCCTCATGTCCACCTGGACTCCCAGCTGCCTGACTTCAGGTTAGATCTAGACATGTCCCAGGATACTGGACTTCTAGAGGGGACAGTAGGTTTAGGGATATCCCAAGAAGAATCAGCACATGGGATGGTACTGGTAGCAACTGTCAGCTGAATAGAGTTGGCAGGGGTTGGAAGACTTCAAGGCAGCCACTTGCTCTCAACAGCCTCTCCGATATGCTGCTCTAGGTAGAGCCTAGGCCAGGTTACCTCCTGAAGGGACACATCTCAGTGCATGCTGAAAATCCAAGATGTGCCAGAGAATGATCGGTTTCCCTTATCTAAGCCCTGCGTGGAAGAAGTCCAGAGGAGAGGAAACACAGGGGAGTGATGGTTGGTCTCAGGCTCAGCCCACTTATGCATATTAACTCCCTGGATTGGGGACAACAAGATATAGCCACCTGTATATCATTTTATAGGGCACACATAGGGCCACATGAACAGCAAGTTCAGGCTGGCTACACAGGCCACAATGCTCAGAATGGGAGAGCCACCTCGTTCTATGTGCTATTCTGGGCTACCTTACCTCCTCCATCTGAATGGCCACCTCCCATTCACTCAGATCCCATTGGGCACCTTCTRAGAGGACAGTTGACCTTGGGTTGGGGTATAACAGATAGCCCAGGTTGGTGGCCTCCCTCTCACATCTTCGGTGACAAAAGCTTTTTCTATGTGAGGCCACACCACAGGCTTCAAGGACATCTTTGAGGCCTTTTCGATCATCACATAGCCTACATCAAGCCAGCCATCAACAGTGATTCTCAGAGGATCATGAATTCTTAAATTTCCACATCAGTTGGGCCGAAGCACAATACTGGTGTCACAGGCTTACGGGTGCTCAGTCTTTTGTCTCCATGGCAGCATATTGTCATCTACAAAGTCTACAGAGAACTGTGGGACTGACAAGCAAAAAGAAATCTTAAAAAGTTTTAAGTAAGTTTATGATTTGTGGGGGACCACATTTATAACTGTGTTGGGCCACACAAGGCCTGCAGGTTGTGTGTGGGAGGTGCTACCTTAGCTGCAGTCCACGTACCTTAGGTCTATACAAGGTCAGTCCTCGCCTGCCTCCCTGAGGGGCCTGGCCTCAGGGGGGTGCCTTTGCCTACGGCTAGAGCTGCCAGGCCTGAGATCGTCCTGGGCCAGCCACTGCCTACACCCTGAGACTACACTGTCTCTAGACCCTTTTAAGCCTGGCTCTGGCCAAGTTCATTTCATTAAAATGTCCTGGTAGGAAACACCATGGGTGGTAACTTTACCAGTGAGGAAGTAAGATTACCAACCCCTAAATGTGCTGATGTGGCAGATGCCAAGCCATCAAGAGATTAACCTTAGTCCAGCACTAAGAGGCCTGCCTCACCTCCCAGCAACAACTGACACTCTCCCCAGGTTCTGGCCCAGAAACCCTGGAAAAGCATAACATCCACCTGGCTTTGCAGAGCCCCTCAATCCCTGTGCCTATGTACCCCCTCTAGGACTACAGGGTAGACACCCAGTGCACCTTGTACCCTCACACTAGAGCAGCATCCTCAGTCATCTTAGAGTCCTGAGAAATGGGTGGCCCTCCTTCCCAGGTATCTATGTCTGGTGTCCTCCAGCCCAGGGCTTGCTTGAAAGCCTCTGTTTCTAGCAGAGAAGCTCTTGGCCCAGTAGGGGGCCCGTTGGCTGGCACACATCTGGAAGCCAAGCAGCAGGCCAACCACACCATGTGTGTGCAGTATTTGCTGACTGACTGAGCCATTGTTAAGCTTAGAGGAAGTCTCAGGTCCTCTTCCCTGGGGCCTGTTTGTCCACCTGCTCTGCCTCTCCAGCCCAGGCAAGCTCTTCACAGCCTCTGAATTGAGTCAGTGCAGGATAGAGGACAGAGCCCACATCTGATGCTGGCCAAGCCATTAGCACTGGTCGCGAGCAGATGAATGTCCTTGGTGGCTGTCTCCGGGTAACAGGTTTAAGGATGGCAGTTCATCCTATGTCATACACACGACCAAGCCTGATTGTTTAGGTCCTTCTGAAGGCTGCAGAGGTAGAGGCTACCAGGCCACTGAGTCAGTGGAACTCCATAGCGACTCTCCATTCAGCTAGACTGCCARTTAACAATCAGAACACATGTTTTCCATTTTGGAGTCCCTTCCCMRGACCCAGTGTCCTTGTCCCTTAGCACTCAGAGCAGCACCTRGCATTGGACAACCCCTCCAATGCACCACCATGTGGGACCCAGAGAAGCTTGGCCCCGCCCAAGCCACTTGTCAGGCCAGGCAACATCCCCAAGCCTAGGTCCCACCTTAATAACACATGTCCACAGCTTGGCTCATAACTTACCCCAGCTCTCAGAATCCTGAATTTACTTCAGCAGAGTCCCCAAGAATAGGCAATGGTGTCACCGTTATGCCCTCTCAGGGAGCATCTTGGTCCTYCTCTCCTAGGTTAGCATTTGGATAGGTGAAGACCATCCTTGACAAGGGGACTTAAGCCATCTGTACTATCATTTGAAACCTTTTTTGGAGGCTGGGGAGAGCAGCAAGGTACTTGGTCCATAGCATGGTGACCTGAGTCTGACCCTCAGAACCTAGGTTTGAAAATGAAGCATGGTGGCATGTGCTTATAATCCCAGCACTGGAGAGGCAGAGGCGGCAGAGGCAGGCAGATTCCTGGGACTCAGTCAGTAGCCAGCTGGTTTAGCCTAATTAGCAAGCCTTGGGCCAACAAAGAGACCCTGTCTCAAAAACCAAGAGTGACAATCCTTGAAGAGGGACTCTTTCCATTGACCTCTGGTGCACGCAYGCACACCCTTTTGGAACACTAGAGGGATAGGACAGGGATTTCAGGAGAAGGTATGCTCAGATAATGTGCTCAGAGCAGGAAGGTAGGAACATTAGCCAATGTCAGAGGGAAAAGCTGGGAGCACAGCAGTGCTTCTGGTCTAGTGGTTGTATCTGCGGCTTGGGGAGCCTGTGGTGGACAATGTGTTGACCTCTATCTCAGAGCAACTCTGGTGGAGAGTGTGTGTCTGAAGATCTGTAGTCTTACAGGATCTGCTGTAGGACCAGACATACATGATTCCTACAGGGAACAGAAACTGCGGCACCTGGACTRGARCAGATGGCCCCTACCCTGGAACAAGTTTTTCAGACAAGAGCCCCTGGGTCTACCCCAGCTGAACGGCGCCACATAGGGCCAGACTCAAGAATTCAGTTAGTAAATAGACCTGGGTGGTCTCAGGAGGCCACAGTGACCCCCACAGAATATGAACCAGAAGCCCCAGGCATGGGAAGATGGAAATGAACCAGCTAGGAACCCATGTCTTCCTGTCAACTTAGGAGGTACGTAAAGGTGGCCTGTCTTTTATTCACAGGATTGAAAAGAGAAGATCAGAGAGGGTTTATGCCCTTCCCAAAGTCCCATAGTCCTCAGCAGTAAGTGAGATCAGGGCACACAGCACAGGTCTCCTCTCAAACATCTCAAAGCTTCTAGGAAAGCCATACCCCAGAAGGGGAGCCAGGCACCTCCCAAACACCTGGCTCTTCAAGGAAAGGCTCTGGAAGAAGGGTAGCTAGTAGACCTGGTGGAAGGCAGTGATCTCTCCCAGACCYTAGGGCCCAGAGCTGTCACTGCTGGGTGGCCGAGTGCTCCAGAGACAACCAACAGCCTCTAAGTGCAGAGGCATRCCATTCTTCTAGGGACCTGAGGAGGCCAGGGCCAGTCAGTACACTAGAGTGCTGTGTCCCTTGGCCGTCAGCCACACCCAGCCTTGCTCCCTCAGGCTCCATGATAAGATGCCTTAGTGACTATATTTAGAATGTGTGGTGGGGGCAGGCTTGCATGGCACAGCTTGGGACCTGTCTATGGCTCTCCAGCGTGAGGTGGGGGCCACATGCTCCCCATACATACTCCCMGCTTGAGACATGGCCTCTGTATTTTGGAGATGTCTCTACCCAGGATAGTTTTGGCCCAGCAGGCTCATCTGGCTCAGAAAGTGGGTATTGCCTACTTAGGCAGCTCACAAGGCTGACACATCCCCAAAGCCAGCCGGATACCTGTATATGTCTACATTCTCACAGTTCAGTCCTATTGGGAAATTCCCTCATTACATCAAGCTCGAGTCTTTCTTGCTGTCTTCTGGGCCCCATTCCAGAGGTTTTAAGGAATCTCTGTCAACCAAGCCATTGCACAACCTTTGAGCCTCAGTTTCCCCCATGAAGGAGTAGGGACAGATCCAGACTGTTCAGCAGCTGACTGCCTTCAGTAAAGGGAGGACTGTCATCAAATCAACCCCCTTGYTCCACAGTGCCCAATCCCAGCCATACCTTCAGTATTCTAGTAATTGTATCAACACCCTGGGCTCTGACACCACAGAGTTTCCACAAGATTGTCACCAAGGGCATGTGGCCAGCATCCCTGGCAGAAACCTGCTCAGGTTCCACTGTCTTCTCTTGTAKAAACCTTCAATAAGGAGACTCCAACAGTGTGGCCRTGACAAGGGGGAGCTGGTTCTTGCCTATGTGGGTGACCCAAGGCCAGAGAATTRACAAGGTGACCAGGGGTAAGCTACCACCCCCGCCAGGAATAGGCAGCCACAGTTGTCTCTGTAGGGCTTGGGCACTGCCATGCTCTGATCAGCTGAATAGTGACTGAGATGATGTGGAGTGATCCCTAATATCCCCTCCACACGGGTGGATCACGGGGCTGGAACGGGCAGGGTCAGTCCCCATCTCCCACACTCTCTTGTAAGGTATGGTGGTGGCAGAGGGCTTCCCAGACTGATGGAGACTGATGAAGAGGACGTGAGCTGTTGTGGTTCACCGGGCTCCTTTAGGACAGGGTGGGCGAGTGGATCTCCTGACCTGTGCCCCACCTTTCTCCTTCCTGCCGGAATCCTTAAGCTCCAGAAGGAATTTTGCCTCTGCAGGAGTTAAAGTGACGTGCAGACATGCTGACAGCAGAGGGCACCAGTGATA
>BDUI01012899.1:11037-21282 GCA_002335545.1 Apodemus speciosus | reverse complement strand
CTGACTGTCCTACAACACAGTACATTGACCACACTGTTCTCAAATACACAGAGATCCTCCTGCCTCCTGGGTGCTAAGATTAAGGTGTGTGCTACCACATCTGGCTCTGAAATTCCTCTTAGAAATTACCTCCACTTTTATAAAGTTTCCTCAAGACCCATCTCCAATGCATGTTGGGTTCTACTTGTACGTGTAACATTTTGGTAATTTTTCTCATAAAAATTGTCAATCTTCCCATCTGTTTTTGGTCCATTTCAAAGTAATMATCTTTTAAAAAGCACTGGAGGTTGCCCAAAATGCACATATTGGTCCATGGACTGACCAGAGACTCCAAGTTCCTTTCTTCCTTCCTTTTATCTTGATTTCCCAAGCTGGTCTATTTATACATTACAGCTGTATATCCTCTCCTCAGCTTGATGTGGACACCTGTCTGTTCTGGTCATCATGYGACTGATTTTCTCAACTTCTGTCTTTGTTCAAAATCACAGCCTTTGGCTCTCCTTCCATTGATCCCTACCCTCTCCTGATAGGCTGTGGTTTCAGCCTCAGGTGAGAGTTTACTCAGTAAGTGCCCTAACTTTAGAGTAGGAGAAAAGCCAGAGGGATTCATTGATATGCAAATCCCTAGGCTTTATTCCTTTGTTTCAAGCACCCTAGAGTTCTCTGATGCCTGCAATCCACAATTATGCCCCCAGAGACAAAGTTGTAGCTATTTAACCTCCCCTTATAATTCCAAACCTTCCTCAGTTTTTACAGGTTTCCTTCCTCAGCTTGCCTCAGTCCCCACAGAGGATTACTAGTCCTCATCCTAACCCCTGCACCTACCTGGGAAACTTATAGGAAACCCAGAGCACCATCCACTTCCCATGCCACTTAATTCAGGTCTTTCTCGGAATTAATTAATTTTTAATAATTGTATAATTWCATACAGCTGACACACAGACATTAAGCACCTGGTTCAATGAGTATTGACAACCATATTTTTTTCTTGAGTAATTCGTAACATAATCAAGCCATTGGACATTATCTCAATGTAGAGAGCTTTCTCTTGTCCCTTCTGGTCAACTTCTATCCTCTCCCGGAAGCAACAACCTCTGTGCTCTTTTTTAACTTTCTAGACCAGCACCCTGTTTCATGATAAAATTAGATGGAATCACACTATTTTAGTTCCTTTGCTTCTGGCTTCTCATGCTCAACATGTTTTTAGCATTTGTCAGTGTTTGGCATCAGAAGTCTGTAAAATGTCTATGTCTTCATGCTCTGTAGTCCATTACATCATTTTTTTTTCCAATTTGGCTGCCAAATGTGATAGCTAGTGATAACAAATTATGCCCACCTTCAAAAGTTCTGATTAATGGATTTCTGCAGGGAGCTCAGGATTTGATATTTTTCAAGGTTTCTCATCTAGTTCTAATTTTGATATTTTGTGAGGGTAAATATCCCAACCCTTCTGAGTTAGGAGCAGATAGCATAGCCACCTGTTCTTAGAGACCTTCCCYCTCTTCTCCTGTCTCAAAGGAGAGRGATTCCTCCCCCCTTCCTTTTGTTCTGGATCATGTTTCCTGAGTGTGAGTTTCTCTTGTTGTTTGAAGCAGTCTTATGATGTTCATATTTCGCGTGACTCTGAGAGCTAGTGGAGAGTGCTATGGAGCCTGTAAAGATTTGAGGTGGATCTTGAACACATGCTTCTGATTCCAGGAGTCACGCCTCTCTTCTTGCTGTATCCTACCCTGCATCTTTTATCTGGCCTGTTTCAGGCTTTCTGCCTCCACTGGCTCATTGATCATCCGCTATGTAGAGTCATATTAGTTTAGAGTAGAGTTTCTTCTATTCAGAGGAAAGAATAAATTAGCTTTTTTCTTAGAAATAGCTCAGCCACAAAGCAACATTTTTACTTATTTTATCTTTTCCAACAAACTGTAGTTTCCCATGTAAACCCTCAACTCACTTAAGAAACTGGCATTGGCTTACACCGCATGAGTGAATGGTTTCAAGATCACTAATGATTTCTTAATCTCCTGAATGAAACATGTCAGTTTAATTTTTCTTGCCTCCTGCCTTCCTCCATCCCTTCCACCCGTTATCTTCCCTCCTTCCCCCTGTCTTCCTCCTCTTTCTTTTTCTCCTCCTTCCCCTCCTGCCTTTTCTTCCCTTCTCATTCTTGAACCCAGAGTCCATCACTTCCTAGGAAGTTGCCTACTTTACTCCCGAGGTAGCWCTCCATTACACAATTTAATTTTTATTGTGTTAAATTTCTTTTATTTAACAAAGTAATCTTTTTTTTTTTAAAAAAATGTAATTATTAAGCCACATTAAGTTTTCCTGGATTCTTTCTGTATATTCTTTCTCAGCTGGTCATTTATTGGCATAGGGTGGGGAAGCTATTTGATGTCAATCAGAAACTCATATCTGAAGAGTTTGGTGTTAAAGGCAAAGAGATAATAAGATTCTAAGTTCTAGTTATTTTCTAATAATGAAGAGTGGTTGTTATTGTATGCTGYTGTAAAAATTTTCTCTCTGGGCAATGTCTACACTCCTAAGGTCTCAATAAAAAATCTAAAGTTTGGTTTCAACCAAAGTTCCTGCTGGGGGAACAAATGAATTTATGAGATTTACTTATAGAGCACTGGTGACCACAAAACAGACACACTGGAAYGCCTGCACCCAGCCTTATGATGGCTTTCCTACATCTGGGCACCCAGCGCTTATGATGGCTTCCCCACATCTGGGCACACAGCACTTACGATGGCTTTCCCAAATCTGGGCACCCAGCACTTACGATGGCTTCCCCACATCTGGGCATCCAGCACTTCCGGTGGCTTCCCCACATCTGGGAGCCCAGGACTTACGATGGCTTCCCCACATCTGGCACCCAGCACTTACGATGGCTTCCCCACATCTGGGCACTGCAGCACTTATGATGGCTTCCCCACATCTGGGCACTGCAGCACTTACGATGGCTTCCCCACATCTGGGCAGCTTCCACATCCTTCAGTCTTCTCCATCTAGAGACCTGGAGGCCATGTGCAATTTGAACAAAATCACATATGAATGACTGAGAGGAGTAGCTGGATCCTCAGGTGAGAGTCCAGTGTCTGTCTGCCCTCCTTCTATAAGGGGGCATCAACAATCCATCAGGCCATCTGTGACAGTCTTTTGCAAGCATGAACATCTGAACTCACAGAGATGGAGGATAGAGCTGGGTACCTCAGGTTATGCCTATTTAAGGTGCTGTGTAAAATCCACAGAAGAGACTGTAAATGACCTTCTCTGTCTTGTTGACTGGGCAAGTACCAAGTTCAGAAAACAATTTTTGTGTCTAAAATATTAAACAGATCAAGATGAAGTAAATGCTATATTTTATGGTGCAGAATTTAAGGAAGTTAAATATTTGGAGGAGGTAAAAGGATTTCTAGGAAAACATACTTTATTGTACTAAGTCTGAGGAAATCATATGGCTCAGGAAGAGAGGGTGGGAAGAATCTTCTGAACAGAGAGAGGGTCAGGGGTTACAAAAAGCCAAGGGCTTTATTCCCTGGCTAACTTTCTCTTTCTATGCTTAGGGAAGGGAGAGGCCTAAGGAATTTTCTGACCCCAAAAAGCAACAACAAATCTAAGGCAGTGTAAATGTGGCTCAAAGAGGCCAGGCTCCATCCCAAGTGAGCAGCCGATCTTGGCGGTGTTGTCTGCACGGTTCTGGCTTAGGGCCGTCAAGGAGTTGTAGAATCTTCCTCCATGATGAGGGACAGCAGCCGTAACCAGGTGGTGTGTACAGAAGTGTCCATGAGTAGAGGGCCTGAGAGGCCGTGGCTACACTGCAGCTCTCCATATCTTTAGTCTGTATTCCTTTTTCTTTTCTCTTCTTTCTCCCTCTCCTTGTTTCGGGGATGGATCATCTAATAGAGTTCTCTCCCAGTAGATTCTAAGTTGTCTGTATGAATCCCTTTTCTATAATTAAGAACTATCCACAAAGACACATCAGTTTAGAAACATTTATATATACACAAATGAAGCTGATGGAGTCATAGGAAATGACTCAACGCATAGCAACAGCATACTCACTTTCCTGGAAAACAAATCCATAAGATCTTGTTAGATGCTGACATCTAGGATCCACTTAGTTTGGGATTGTCCTCAGAGAGTGTAGTGGTTTAAGTGATATGGCCCCCATAAGTCTCAGGCATGATTTTGTTASAAGAAATATATCACAGTGAGTTGACTTGAGGATTGAAGACCCTCCAGCCATCCTGAGTATGTCTCTCCCTCCTGCTTGTGGTTCCTGAACCGTCAGCAATGCAGCCTTCCTCTGCTCTGTCTGCCATTATAGACTCTAACCCTCTGACACCACAAGCTCCAGAAAAAGCCATCTTTTGGTACATTGCATGGGACATATTGTTCTATCTCAGCAAATTAAAAGTGACTAATGTAGAGCATAACTTGTCCATCCATTGGTTTCTTGGATGAATTCAAAGATGTCTAACTGGAGTACACCCTCTAAGTAGCTCAACTGGTTTTCAACAAAATTTCAGGCCTCATGTCCAGTGTCTCCATCCTCACCAGAGAACTACCACAGGAACTTGGAATCCATTACAAGGAGGAATTTATTCCCTGCTATTCTGTACTGTAGATTAAAAAAAAAAAACCCTTAATTTATTCAATCAGTACAGTGTCACATAGCATCCACCATAAAGATATTAATAAATGACAATCATTTTCTTTGGATAGTAAAGAATAATCTCCTGAGAGCATTTCTTCACCATCACATCAAACACAGCAAAAGCTACCAAAAGAGCAAGACCACAAATGGCCAGGCACAGTTGGAACACTGGAGATATGTTTAAAGGTCACATAAAATTTGGGTACAAATAGATGGAGGAGAGAGAAGCAGACCACTCTACATGAAGACCCACCTTCTCTTTCTATCTCCATAAAACTCAGAATAAAGTTTAAGGCTATTTCTCATGGATTAGTCTCCTGTTCTTTCCATACCGAGCCCAGATTGATAATTAATGACCCTTGAGAGAAGGCTACTTAACTTTGCCTTTTCCGCAGAGTTCAGGGAACAGAGGACACCGAGATACCCTTGCTCTCTAATTAGAGAAGTTGGAGCCTATTGATCATCATGGAGATAAGCCTGTGACCTACTTCAAAGGAGCAATTTCAGCACAAGGCAGGTGACACCTGGGCTTCTACAAGGCTGTGACTRTGAGTGCAGGAATCCTGTACCACTGGGGGTTCATTTTAAAGAAGAGAGTGCTCTCTAAATCAGAGCAAGAAACCAATCTTAAATAGGAGCTGTCTTCTACCTTCACATAAATCCTTCACGTTGATCTTCCAATTTTAAGCTTTATATCTGGACAAAAAGAGTGAAATTATTTTGGAAAGTGGGTTTTTTTTAAAAAAAGATATAGAAATCATATTTTTCTCTTTTAATTTGTACTGATTAATTGTTTTTCCTTGCAAAGCAATATGATGGTTTGGGAATTTTGAGTTACAGTAAGATGTAATTTTTATAAACATTGAAAGRTTTTTTTAAATATCCCTGACAATTTGATTACAGTGATCCTCTTGTTGATGGAACCAGTTTAGAGTATTGAACTGCCGTGCATTATTGCATTATTGTCTGATGGAGCAATGGTTTCATTAAGATGGCCCAATGCAACCAGAATGGCTGTATGATAAGAACAGGGGCTTGGTGCATTGGCATTACATNAAAAAAAGATATAGAAATCATATTTTTCTCTTTTAATTTGTACTGATTAATTGTTTTTCCTTGCAAAGCAATATGATGGTTTGGGAATTTTGAGTTACAGTAAGATGTAATTTTTATAAACATTGAAAGRTTTTTTTAAATATCCCTGACAATTTGATTACAGTGATCCTCTTGTTGATGGAACCAGTTTAGAGTATTGAACTGCCGTGCATTATTGCATTATTGTCTGATGGAGCAATGGTTTCATTAAGATGGCCCAATGCAACCAGAATGGCTGTATGATAAGAACAGGGGCTTGGTGCATTGGCATTACATSAGCCTGCATATTGCATTGCTCTAATTTTCAATATCCTTTCTTAAGTGWTATATAAACAGTGARCTTTAATTTTTTAAAATTATGATAAAATACATATATTATAAAATTTTATCTCAACTCTCTGAAAAGGATATTAAGTAAATCTGCCTTGCTGTGGTTACTGCCCCCTCCTCATTCCCAGGACTTTTTTTAATCTTGAAACACTGAAATTCTATCCTTCTAATCCATTGATAACCCCCTAAACTTCCCGCTCCCAGCCACAGGAAACCACCTCTTGACTCTTACTTTCTGTGTGTGAACTCTACGGGACTTAGAACAGCAGAACTACACAGTATCTGCTCTTTCCTAACTAGCTTACTTTCTTCCATGCTGGTATATGTCAGTTCTTTGGGTTTTAAGGACAAAACACACACCATTGTCTACATGGCATGCACTGCTTATGCATTATCTGCTAGTAGTCAACTGGATGGCTTCAGCCTCTTGGCCATTGTCAGTCTCACTGCTGTGAACACAGGTGTACAAATATCTCTTCAAATCCTGACTCTCAAGGTGCATATGGAGGGTGTATACCCCGAAATGAAAGTACCAGGTCATAACTCTGCATTGACCTGGGTTCATACATGCTATAGACAAGAGGTAGAGAGAGCCATGTCCCTCCTTTCATAGGAACTATCATGGAGTTATCTGGAGGCAGGGGACCAGGAGGAGATCAGAGGGAGACCAAAACCTAAGACTGTCAGAGATTTATCTTTGAGAAACTTGGGGAAGATAGCACTGCTTATCACTCTGAACTCGTATCACTAGGAAGTATGGAATCTTTTGGGGACCAGGGGAAAGTTCATATTCCATTCTCAACCATCACCACCATCCAGGTGTACTCTAAGCTTGGTGTTGCATAGTGCTGTACTTTGATTTGAATGTGGGAACTGCAGGGAGAACGTAGAAACATCTAGAAGGGTCAAGGAGAGGGATTCCTTCTGAACTTAAGGATGAAAACTCCATGCTACACATTTTTTTGGGGGAATAAATTGTTCTTCTCATCAGTTTGCAAAGGTGTAGAGGGGAAAACCAAGATGCATATTTGTATGTGAATGACATTTCTGTGTATTCTTTTTGGTAACCAACAGTGAGTCAAGTAGCAGAGTTTCTGAGACTGGTGGAGGAAGTCCGRTGATGCAGGTATTCGCCTGCCTGGTCCCCAGACAAATCTCCACAAAGAYGAGTCAGCTCTGCACCTGATATTGGAGCAACACCAGAAATGCTCAGTGTGAGAGAAGTCTCAGAGGGGAGCTGAAAGAAATGGTTGGAAGGGGAGTTAGTGTTTATCCTAGGAGAATCACTTGTCAGAGGTGATCTCAGTGACAGCACAGAGATAGACCCTGTGTAGGTAAAGTGGTAAACTTTCTTATCTACAGACTCTCAGAATCCCCAACTTTTGGATCAGGGGTGGGACATRAGAACAGTGGTTTCTCAGCTGTGTCTTTCTAAAACCTGCTTTTTAGCCAGTCACCCCCAAAGAGTAAATTATCGTCTTACTGTCTGAGGGAAAAAGGTGCAAGAACTACGGTTTTTTTCTCCATGAAATTGTGGTGGGTATTGGGTGTTTGCTTTCATTCACTCCCACCCATTCATGCATGACAGAATTCGCAGTGTTGACACTCACTGCACCAATATTTCCTGGTAATAAAGAGCCCATTAGTGTCAGGTGGCCAACAGCCTACTCCAGTTTGGGAACCACCATGATGACATAAGACAGGGCCTACATCTGGGGTGCTGCCATCTTATTTTGTACATCTTCCAAGTTTAACACCAGGGTATATACCACCAAACACCTCAGATTTCAGTAGAGGAACATACAGGACCCTGGGCTTAGGAGAAAAAAAAGAAACTGTGACCTTTACCCTGCTCACTGCCCGGACTGGTTTCTGTGTGCTGTTTAAATGTAACACATGTTTTGCAAACTCAGGTCATAATTTTGGTGAGGTTTTATGGAAGGGTTTCAGTTTAGAAGGCAACCCCCATTCTCTTATGATTAAATCAACCTGTTAAATGCCAAGGTGAGTTGTTTTGCAAAACACAAAGGTGGTTGTGTCTACCTATAGCTTGCCTTTCTCTGATATGATTGTTGTTAAAAATGTCCTCATAACATCACCTGGGGGTTATTTGGCAAAGATAGGAGTTGTAATTCTGTTCCTTACTTTAAGTTATTAAAGAGCCAAGTTGTTTTTTAAACAACAGTCATTGCCCCACCATTTATGAGTTYTGCGGATATTGCTGATCACTCCTTAACATCATCAAAAAGTTTTTGTTGCCTCTCTCTGGGTATCTTCCTGTTGGGCACAAATGAAGTGACTTTTGTCCTGGATTCAAGGAATTAACAGGTTNCATTTGACAAGAACTCTACAGGAAGGGAGGGACTTCAGAGACTCCAAGATGAGATCAATTTCTCCCAGGTTTCAGTAACTGCCTGCTCTTTGTGCACAGATCTACGCAGGACATTTAATGGAGGAGGAAATCTACTACAGTGCCTGTCTTTCTAGCCCCGACACTCTTGCTGTTCTGTAGCATTTGATTCTGTGGTACTGACTTTGTGAATACCTCCTCATTTATGTAGAGTTCCCCATCCCAGGAGMAGCCTTCCTTTTCCACTGGCAGTACAAGGCCTAAGGGTCACTACCTTCTGTTCTGGGTCCTAGCACCAACCAGGTGCAAGTCCCCTGTCTCTGAATTGGTCCCACTCCAGCAGAACATAGAGTGGAATTAATGAATCTAAAAATGCTTCCTGTTCTCCCTTCTGTCTCCCCTGGACCAAGTGAGGTCTGCAAGAGTGAAATTGAGGCAAGGCAACAAGGGAGAGCTCTGCCGATTCCTGCTTTTGTTAAGCTGGCTGGTCTCAATACACTTGTACAGCCATATGWTGAAATGATTGGTGGAGTAGATTCAACATCAGATAGCAGTGATGTCAATCGCAAACACTCAGAGTTACCATGTTGCCAGGAGCCAGGCACCCTACTAAGACTTAGCCTAGAGAAATAGGTAGCCCAGTTATTCATATTTAGCTCTATGTCACACAGTTTTAATGTTTGGATTCCCAAGCTCTTCTGGGACAACAYCTGCCTTATCTTTGTTATGTGGCATTTAGAATTTCCTCCTCCTGCCTACTGACTGTGAGACAGCCAGGGCCTGTAACCAATCTGTCTCACCATCAATTAGTGGTGACCTTGACACATAATTGTCTCCTTATGACTCGACTTTTGATCTGTAAAATGATAGGCCATCCCAGCACTACATTAGTTGCTGCTGCTATCAGTGCTGCAGCCATAATTATTTTCTTATTTGCCATGCAGTTTTTTAAAAGACTTATTTTATTTTTAAATTGTGTGTGTGTGTGTTTTCTGGGAATCTAACTCAGGTCCTCTGCAAAAGTAACAGAGCACTATTAACTGCTAAGCCATCCATCTAATCCTTAGTCATACACACACACACACACACACACACACACACACACACACACACACACAGACACACAGATATAATCCCCTAATGTAGAATCATCTAATGCCTCCTAACATAGCAGCCGGTTTTAGTTAAGACTTCTTTTTTTTAATGATAAAACACCATGAACAAAACAACTTAAGGAGGAATGAGTATTTTTGGCTTATGTATGCTGCATCACAGTCCACTGAAGGAGGCCAAAGCAGAAACTCAAACTGGGCAGGAATCTGGAGGCAGGAGCTTATGCAGAGGCTGGGGAAGAATGTTATTTATTAGATTGCTCCCCATGGCTTGCTCAGTCTATTTTCTTATATATCCAAGGACTATAACCCTTCGCTGTTCCTTTACTCCGACATTATGGATGCTAACCCTTTGAAAACATAAGCACCAAATTAAGCATGTTTATGACTTGCCTTGGTGATGGTACTTTGTCATGGAAGAAGAATCCCCAACTGAAAAATTTAATTAGGGGAAAAAATTCTCCTTCTTGCTGGACTCAGATAAAAATATTCCMGCACTAGCGACTTCTCTGGAGTATCCCTTCTTTCTCTCTCTTTGTAATCCCAGTAGTCTTGAACGATGGTCTACCAAATGGTTTACAGGCTAACCACCATTTAGTGTTATTGATATATTACTGGATATATAACAACTGTTTTTCTTTTTACTTAAAATATACATGCTTGTTACCTGTGATAGAGTTATATTTTCTTTTTTTTCTTTT
>BDUI01012898.1:36695-52608 GCA_002335545.1 Apodemus speciosus | reverse complement strand
TGAGCCTCCGGTTTCCAACTGGACTCAAATCCACTGTTAGGCTCGTGTTTTTAAGATTGTACCTTGGTGAGCATTTCCTACTAGTCATCATGAGAAAACTGAGAGTTTCCCTCTCCTCTATCTTCTGCCCTCTGTGAGCCTTTATTGCCAAAGTCAGGACTCCAGGAAGTATGACAAGGAGCCGGTGAGTACCTTGCTTGCCCGCCCCCTGCTCCCCAAGACAGTCTGAACTTCCCCCGTTTCCCCAACAGCTGTTCTGGATGAAGAAAGCACAGTTATAATTAATAACATGTGTCCTGACAGTATGGATTACTAATTTATCATTAAGCCCAAATAAATTTAAATTATGCTCCAAGAACCACATCTTCCCAATAACTGAGAGAAGAGAGTAGAGAGATGGTCAGAAAGTCCAGGCTAGACAACTTTTAGCGAATGCCCTTCTTAGCCCTCAGCACATCTCTCTGTGGCTGGAACAGTGAAAGAATTTACAGATTTGAAGGTAATTAAACYCAAGAATCTAAATGCTGATCAAACYGAGTGTATTGTGCTAGAAATGTCTTTTTTTTTTAAATGGGGCTTATAAAATATTCAACATTTGGTCAAGGGCACTATGTAATTCTTCCAATAAAGATTCCTAAATCTAGAGTCTGTCAGTCTCTCGGGCAAGTGGCCTTAGGCCGGCCATGTGCTACTGTCTTTGGGAAGATTATTTCCAAGAATGTATCTATCACCTTACTGTAGCCACAAACAGCCACCTGAATTTTTGAGTCGACATCGGATGTAAATTTTACACATGCTAAAAAAGAAACCTAGGGAAAGCTCTACTTTTTATCCATTTCTTACAATGCAGGTTTTTTTTTTTTTAAATCCAGAAAGGGAGGAAAAATATATTCATAGTCATTGTTTAGTAGGATTTAAAAATTAATTGAATGACTAACTGCAAATACTGGAAACTAGAATTAATCTGTCTGGATTTTTAAAAAAGGCTTACAGACATTTAAATGCAAGTATCAGGACACTTTATCAACCTAACATAAAATTGTCATCTTATCTTATTATATGACTATTTTATGCATGTGTCAAAGAATTTAAAAATGACTGCCTGTCTATTGAGTCTAATTACAAGTGCACATTTTCTGCATGGATGTTCAAGCCTGCACCATTGTTACCAAATAAAATATATTGTATTCACCTTTCATTTTTACCTTCAGACACAGAAACCACCATTTAGAATCTAAGTAAACCACGAGTCTATGAACAGGGAACATCTCACAGGGTCCTGGATTTGCCTGTCTTCCCTGCACTCAGGCTGTGGGTGAGGGTAAAGGGGGGTAAAGGTGCAGCTTCTTTCCAGGACCCAGCAGAGCTTAGTGGGCTAGGTTCTAGTACAGAGGGTAGATGCGGATAACCACACGTTTTATTTAACTGCACAGCCAAATATAGACATAGTTTGCCCAGTGGCARGTCGGGCTAGGAACTGGGCCCACAGGGAATCCTCACAAGGTTGCATCTGGAGTGCCTGATGGGCTGAACGGAGGCTGCGACATCAGGACCATGGTGGGACACTCGCCAGTTCCTGGTCTTTCTTCATGTCTGTGCACTGCAGCCTGGCCAGGCCTCACTCTGCAACCCATGTGTACAAGAGAAAACACCCTAGAGGGKGTCCACACGTCACCCTTAGCATGATCCTTGTCCTTGRCAAAGTATCAGCCAGACTGAAAGACAGGTTTGCAACCTACAAGCTCACCTGGGCTTCACAGCTCCCAAGTCCCTGAACACAGTCACCGTCTGTTCTCATTACATCACGAACCAATCTTTAATAAAAGAGAGGAGGATGCAGAGTTTTGAGACAATCCGGGGAGATAACTGTTGATATATCAGCTACTGACAATGGGACTCACATTCAGGAGTATGCTCAAGGCAAMCCCAAGAACAAAATGGCAACAACCTCTGCTCATAATCAAGGGTTGCCCTGGAGTGGACTGAAGCCCTCCTCTCTGACAGTAGTCAGGATCATGAGATGGGGTATACACGTTCCCAGGTAGAGGCTCAGAGAAAGAGCCCTCGCCTTCCACCTCTTCTGTCTTTTTCCTTCATCAAGGACCTCCTCCTCCTCCACCTCCTCCTCCTCCTCCTCCTCCTCCNCTCCTCCTCCTCCTCTTCTTCTTCTTCTTCTTCATCTTCTTTTTAAAATGTATATAGTCCCTTTACTTTTAAAGGAAATGGGGAGGAAAAAAATAAAACCATAAGCCAGCCAAAACCAGTTCTATGTCTCTTCGCTCTAAAGAAGACTGCCTGTCCAAAGGAGAAATATGTGGCAGGTCTGAGAGGGAATACATTCCCCAGGCAGATGTGGGCTTGTCTTCCCGAGTGCTCAGAGGTTTCCAAGAGGGAAGGCAAAAGATGCTGTTGGGAGCTGCCCTGTGTGAAGCAACTTAATGAAGGTGTCACAAGCAAGCACACCACGAGGTGAGGCACCTCTCTGGCTGGCGAGCCACTTCTCAGGCTTGCGCATGTCCACTAGCAAAGGGGAAGACCTGCTATCCCAGGAAAACCCAGAGTTCAGGGACACCAGCTGCTCCCAGCTCCTTCTACAAATGTCAGGATGCTTGAAGATTGACCTTCACCATGCCACCACCTAAGAACACCATAGAAGAATGTACCTTTGCAAGAAAAAAAAAAGAATCTGAAAGTCACTGGTGAGTTCTTGCTCACTGAATATTATTTTTTAAGCCGAACAGTGATGCTCTGTGCTGCGTCCTCCAGAAGACGTACATATGTGGATAAAATAGAACGTGCTATTAAGGATTACTCTAGCTCAGCCCTGCTATTTTCTGAAAATATTTGTTTAAAAACAACCACTATGATGGGGGTGGGCGGTGTTTTAAGCGAGGAATAATAGCTATTTTGCCTACAGGACACTGGCCATTCCTAGCCCAGCTTCAGTGGACAACGACAATCTTCCGAGTACAAATGTCATATTACATGCTCCCAGGAAGGAAACTCCTGCCCAGATTTCTGTCCAGAAGGTGAAGAAACTCCTCTTTCTTGCCCATTCTCCCTCTCCACAAAAAACACTCCAGATCATGCATAATTTCTATTTTCAAAATCTAAATTGCAGAAATCGTCTTTTCAGGGATTCTTGGAGCCTGCTTCGGCCTTTCGGAGAGCTAGGCTACATTTGGCCTAGATAGAAAGCCTGCATGCACCTGTGTGCTTCGTCTGCAAGCTCTCCCCAGCTCTGGGCGCCTTGTGGTTGCTATTCTACCCCAGACCATTAAAAGGGCCCTAATTCCTATGACATGATTATCCAGGTACCAAAGCCCATTTGTCACCTGCAGCAGAAAATTGAGTTAATACACAACTAAAGGCAGCCAGGACTGTGTAATATCAACTTGATTACATCAAACTAGCTGCAAACCTAATTCTGCTGCATGACACTGCGTCAAGCCTGTCATCTCCAATCATTAAAGCTGTCAGGAATCCATCAGGTTTACAGCTAATTAGGTGAACGCTAATGAAGCTGGCAAAACAACTTTTCTTTTTTTATGGCTGAGCGGACCTTTCAGTTTTGGGGAGGGGTGTGTGTGTCTGTGTGTGTGTGTGTGTGTGTGTGTGTTGTTCTCTAGTATTCTCAAGGTTGCTGTGGACAGGATTTCCAGTCACCAATCAGCAGACATCTTTCTTTTTTTTTTTTTTTTCCCACCGTCTATCAGTACAAAGCAATCAATTTGTTATCACTCCCAGGATGTCACCAAAGCAGCTTCGGAGAACTAAAACAAAACAAAAAAAAACAAACAAAAAAAGAAAAAAAAAAAGAGGAGGGAAAGCAGAAAAGTTCCTAGTGCATCCATGCAAACAAGCAAACAAAACAAAGCAGCTCCCTCACACAGCTCCCTTCCTGGCCTGGGCAACTCAGAGGCAGCCTGAGCGTGGGATGGTTTTGTGTGGAGCCTTCAGCTATCCTGTACCCCCTCCTCCACGAGTCCATTAGGCAGAGGCATTCTGATAAAGTAAATCCAAAACCAGGGTATGAGAAAGAAAGAAAGCACTCATTCTGCCAACTTCTGATTGACCATTAAGCTATTGATGAATGTGCCTGTCAGGAGAGAGACAATTAAATCAAATATGAAACAAAGTCGTTTTGACGGGTCATTTTGATAGAGCAAAGCCATTCTTCCATCTCCCATTAGTCGGGCAGTCAAGTTTTTATATAATGAATTTTCCTTAACTGACCTGAGATTTCCTGGCTGGCTTGGAAGTGCAAAAAGGTTACTGAACAGGTTGCTTTAAAAAAAATAGTAGTAATAATAATAATAAAATCAAACCAACAGCATGTTTGAGAAAATTGTCCTATGGCCCGGGTGGGGCAGTGAAGAAGAGCTACAGAGTTCAAAATCAAATGTAAAGATGCAACCACATATGTTTCATTGGATGGAGGCATGGATACCTTAAAAAAAAAAAAAACAACAACGTGTACCCGAAAAAGAAAGGAGAAAAAAAATCCCAGACTGGAAGAAGCCCAAGACATTCCTACTACCCAACTTTGTAAAGGATGCCTCCAAAGTTTTAGGGTTTATTTTGGGTAGATAAGCTAGCTGCTAAAGCCTGGAATTTAAAGGAGGAGGTGGGCCGAGCAGGCAGCATCAGTGTGGAGGTGAGCTCTCTGTTGGGATCTTCAAACTTTCTAAATTTGGGTAATACAGGGTACAGAGGGAAAACATGCCTTCATTCTATGCACCAAACCAAGTTTAAGACACACACACACACACACACACACACACACACACACACACACACACAAGGTGTCTTCACAACACTGTCAGACCAATACACTTCTGGGAGAAGTACCTTATGGTTGCTTCCCTGTGGCCCTGGTAAAGAGACTGGAGGCCAGAGTGCAGCTGAGGTAGGAGCCCCGCTGSTCTGACGGTAATCACCAGCAGCAGCAGCAGCCTGCATCGCATCATCACTAGCCTGTATACCACCAGCACGTGTAACATTACCTCCGTGACCCTTCTTCTCCCAGCCCTCCCCTCTTTTATCAAAAGAGAAGTGAAAAGAAAGAAGATTAAAGAAAAGGACTCCTAAGTAACCCTCCTCTCTCAGGCAGCATCTGAGCCTCTGCACGTCTGAGTGTTATTCATATCAAAATACATCACGTCCATATGTGGTCCTCTCTCGGCTAGCCGCCCCAAATCCCTGAAGTTGCACTGACATGGCCCTCCTGACGTCACGGAGCTTGGCCTCACTATTGCAAGTGATTTATTGATGTTTATTGGGAATGAATAGATCAAAGGCACAGGCATGACGGGCGATCAATCAGTCATCAAATCAAGGGTGGCAACCGGCCAGAAACCCTTCTTCCAGCCAACGTGCCCCCAACCGACATTATTGCAAAATAATGTTATGTGTGTGGGGTTTGTTTTGTTTTCAATGATTCTCTTTTCCAGAAAAAAAAAAAAATCAGCTCAGTCCTAACAGGAGTTGACGTTCCTGGCAGAAAAAGAGAGGGAGGGGGGAGTACTCAGATACGTCCCAGAACTAAGTGGTAGAAAAGGGTAGGGAGCAGCAGCAGAAAGAGAGGGAGGGGGTGAGAAGACATTCACGAATGGAGGAAATGTCAGCATCCAACACTGACCTGACAGTCATCTGACAATACCCAGACCCAGTGCGCTCTGGTTTCCACCGCTGTACCCGGTTTGGGCCCAATAAATGAAGAATCAATCGAATTAGCAGTAAGGTAGCCAGACGGATCCGCTAGCACACTCTTGCTCGCTCTGGTCCGGGTAGGCACCGGGTACTGCCCGGGACAACGCGGAAGATGTCCCAGAGAACTCAGGTGACCCCGCCCGCCCCCCACCGAAAGGCACGGGTTGGAGAGCGCCTTCCCCGCTGCAGCCGGATCGGCAGAGGCGAAGACCTAAGCCGGCTCGGTCGTCCCCAGGAGGGTGTGCGAGCCGGTCGAGCGAAGAACCTAGCGGGGCAACTGGGGGGCGCGCGCACCCGGGCAGGAGAGCCGCGAGCCAGCCGGGCTCCCGGAGTTACTCTGCGCCCGCAGAGACAGACAGAAAAAGAGAGAGAGGCGAGGAGTGCGGCGAGCAGCGCGGGGGCCGGCGGCCCAGAGGCGCGGCGCGAGCAGAGGAAGAGGAGGAGGACCGGAGGAGGAAGGGGAAGCCGCTCGTACCTGCTGCGCGCCGGGGCGCCTGCTGCTTCCTCCTCGGCATGATGCTTCTCCCGCGACTGCCACCGCCGCCGCCGCCGCCGCCGCCGCTGCCGGGCTGAGCCGAGGGAGGGAGGGGCGGCGGGGGGGGGGGGGGGGGGGGCCTGCTCGCAGCCTCCCCCCCGGAGAGCGGCCGCCCGCAGGATGCTGCTGCGCCCCGGCTCTCCGCGTCCCCCCCTCGCTGCGCTCCGCCGCGATCCCCGAACGTGCGGAGGGAAGGAGGGCGGGCAAGGGAGGCGCGGGGAAGGAGGAGCGCGAGGGGGAGGAGGAGGCAGAGGAGGAGGAGGAGGAGGAGGAGGACCGCGCTGCCGGCGGAATGGGAAGTTTGACAAATCGCTCCAGAGGCCCGAGGAGGAGGGGGCGGGGAGGAGCGGTCGCCCTGCCCCCCCCCGCCCCGTCCCCAGACGAGGTGCGCGGGGTTCGGGGCTGGGGGGCGGGGAGTGAAGGAGGAGAAGGCGGGCAGAGAGATGAGAGGAGGAGCCCAGGAGCGACCCCGGCCGGTCCGGCCCCGCTTCCCGCCCCCAGGCAGGGAGGTCAAGGCATCCGGGGGTGGAAGGGGGGGGGGCGCAGCCGCCGCCGCCGCGGCCCGGGGCTCAGCGGTCCAGTCTTCTGCCCACGGCGCGGCTGGAGCGGCGGCGTCGGCAACAGGCAAGCTTAAAGGAAAAGGAGATGATCGTGTCACTCGCCTGCCCGCGGAGGCGCCCCTAGCCCGGGTCCTGGCCCGGACGCCTGCCCAGGGCCCCCCGCCCAAGTCCAGACACCCGGAGCTGGCCCTCCGTCTCCGCCCCGAGCGCTCTCTCTTGGGCGCGGGGTCCGCCCTGCGGAGCCCGTCCCGGGGCGCCCACAGCCCCCGCCCATCCCTCTTCCCCACCCGAGCTCAACCCCCGGCCGCTCCCGGCTGCCCCTCCCGGCCCGCACTCCTCTCCACCCGCCCGCGTGCAAAGCCCCAGAACGCTTCCCAACTCGGGATGGTACCCTTACAAAGATGCCAGCGTCCCGGGGGGTGCCCTGGGGAGAAGATGTGCGGGCTGACATGGGTGTGGGCCCTGGAGCTCCTCTCCTGGGACCCACCGTGGCTACCTCCTTCCGTTCCCCCGCCCCCCGCCACAAACTTTCCCAGGCTTGTTTCGGGGGTAAGCGTGGGAGGGGGCACCTCCAAGTTTCCTTTACTGACTTTGGGACGATCACCGTCTCAGCACCCCGTGTCTCACCCCCNGGGGGGGGGCGCAGCCGCCGCCGCCGCGGCCCGGGGCTCAGCGGTCCAGTCTTCTGCCCACGGCGCGGCTGGAGCGGCGGCGTCGGCAACAGGCAAGCTTAAAGGAAAAGGAGATGATCGTGTCACTCGCCTGCCCGCGGAGGCGCCCCTAGCCCGGGTCCTGGCCCGGACGCCTGCCCAGGGCCCCCCGCCCAAGTCCAGACACCCGGAGCTGGCCCTCCGTCTCCGCCCCGAGCGCTCTCTCTTGGGCGCGGGGTCCGCCCTGCGGAGCCCGTCCCGGGGCGCCCACAGCCCCCGCCCATCCCTCTTCCCCACCCGAGCTCAACCCCCGGCCGCTCCCGGCTGCCCCTCCCGGCCCGCACTCCTCTCCACCCGCCCGCGTGCAAAGCCCCAGAACGCTTCCCAACTCGGGATGGTACCCTTACAAAGATGCCAGCGTCCCGGGGGGTGCCCTGGGGAGAAGATGTGCGGGCTGACATGGGTGTGGGCCCTGGAGCTCCTCTCCTGGGACCCACCGTGGCTACCTCCTTCCGTTCCCCCGCCCCCCGCCACAAACTTTCCCAGGCTTGTTTCGGGGGTAAGCGTGGGAGGGGGCACCTCCAAGTTTCCTTTACTGACTTTGGGACGATCACCGTCTCAGCACCCCGTGTCTCACCCCCCTCGGGCTCCTGGCCGCGCCCCCCACCCATGGCGTCGGAGGTTGCCAAGGCGGGAACGGGGGGGGGGGGGGAGGGAGAAGAAACTCGGGCTCCCCTGCCCATCCCCCGCCGTGGTGCTTCCTGGACGGGGGGCTGCCCYAGCCGCTCTCGGCTTAGGGGCAATTCTGGACGAAGGGGATTGATTATTGATTGGGTGATTGGGGTCGTAGAGGCTCCGGGCAGACTCGGCCGATGCGCCCCGGGAAGGAGGTGGCTGGAAGGCTGCGGTGGCGACAGGGCGACGTGGGCTCACTTACTCTGGTGGTGAGGGCGCGGGTGGGCTGGAATTCACGCGGGCGACCCTCGAGCGGTGGCGGCTGAGCGCCAGCCAGAGCTTGAGAGGCGCGGGCGGCGGCGCATCGATGCGCTGCGGGCTCGATTGCGTCTCCCTGGGCCAGCTCTTAGGCCGGGAATGGGGCGGCCGCGGCGCAGCGGACTCCGGGCGGCGGTGGCTGGGGTGGCCTCTGGGCCCCCAGCTCCCGCGAGCAGCACTGTATTTGGACGCGCCGGCTAGGGCCCTGGCACCCACGCGAGCCCCGAGGCACACAGTCTACCCGAGGGCCGGCGCCCTGCGCCCCAGGACTAGCCGCCTGAGCGCGCTGGGAGCTGCAAACCCTGGCCTTCCTTTCGTGCTTCTTTTTTTTTCTTTTTCTTCTTCTTCCTCTTATTTTAAACTTATTCTTCTCTTCCCCCTTCTTCAGCCCTGTCTTTTTTTCATGCTTTCTTTGTGGTTGGTTTTTCAAGTTTGTTTTAAAAGTTCACAGCGTGCTTTCTTTTTCTTATAGACCWGGAGACCAAGATCTCACCCTACCGGTAAGATCAAAAGTCTCCGCTCGCCCTCGGCCGGCGGGCTTGGGCTGGGTCCAGACGCCTCCCTGAATGCAGATGTGTGGCTGCTGTCCTCCGGGGCTATAAAGCCGGCTCCAGCGCCTAGGCGCTCGGGAGTTGAGTTACCCCGGCATGGATCCCGGGCGGAGTCGAGAGCCAGAGGCCGGTTTGCGGCTGAGCTCCCGAGCTGCCTGCGTATGTCGCGTACCCGTGGGTGGGTGCGCCTGGGGTGCCTGGTGCCTACGGCCGCAGAGGCCGAAGCGACGTCTCCTCCAGGCCGAGGAGACGCGGGCCCCGGCGCGTAAAGCTTCTTGCGAGCGAGGGATCGGTGAGTCGGCTGGCCCCGCCGTTGGCCTCACGGTTCAGGTGGCCGCGGCGCTCCTCTGACCTGGAGGAGGGTCGTTGTCCCTGGAGGTCAGACCCAGAAGGTCCCCGGCTCACATTCAAAGCGGGGAGAGCCCATTTAGGCACGCCGGCGGCGGCGGCGTGCTCACAGCGCTGGGCACCGCGCACCGGGAGTTCGCCCAAAGGATGCCTCCCTCTCCCGTCCCGTTGCTTCCTTTTGGTGCTCTCTCAACCTTCGTTCCCTCGCTGCTCACCCCCACCCCTCCTTCCCTCGTGCCGTGGCTCAAGCGGCTCCCCTGTCGCCTGTCGGCACCCCTGCTCGCCAGTGCCTAGCCCTCCCTGCTCAGGCGCCGCGCACTGTGTGATCCGCCCTAACATCTGTCCGTCCAACCATTGGCGCATCCATCAGTGTCAATGGGCTGCACATTGCAGCGACAGCCTGTCACGCACAACACGGGCTGTGCGGAGTGCACACTGCGACCACACTGCCTTGCCCGGTGGGGCACTTAAACAGACTCGGCCGTCTTGGCATCGCCTGGATTCCTATTTCTGCTGAGTTCTTTTAGCTACATGCATCCATTCGCCCTTAATTTGGGGGATCGCAACATGTGCATAGTTTTTCAGGTCGTTCTACGGATGGAACATTGGAACATCGAAAGTGGGCAAGGTCAGCCTACTACTTATATTTCACTAGGATTTATCTTCCCTTCTCCTGTAAGACTGGGGTGTAACTGAAAGAGAAGCATTCCCCCCACCCACCCAAATTCTCACCCAACACAAAGTAGACTCTGAAGCTACCTGAATGCGGGACCTTAACTTCCTTAACCTGGGCTAGGTGCTAGGTTGTGGGGTTTGCCCCTCTGCGCCTAGCAGGATTTCAACAACAACAAAAACTTTGTATAGCCGGGGCTGACTGCTGCTTCCCAGGGCCTGACCTGGAGAAATGCAGACCGATGGACTCTCGGTGAAAGTGAAGGGCTCTGATTAGGAAGAAATGGCGTCTGGTACTAGTAACTCTGAAATTCACATGTCATCACAGAAAGAAAAAAAAAAAAAAAGGGTAGGACCGTAGGTTTGAGAAACCAGAGCTTGCAGATACTTCCTGGCTGCCGGCTGGCTGCCGAGGCTGCAGTTGCGAGTTCTTCCTATTGTTTTTAGTTGCTTCCCGGCTCCTTCTGGATCTACTCTGGGGGCACACAGGCACAGGTGTCCCCAGAAGTCTGTCCCTCCCAGAGGCCTTTCGATTCTCTAAGAACCTCAGGGGAAGGGTATGCGCGCCGGGTCCTGCTTCTCTGGCATCTGAAGGAAGGTCTACCTGGCATTTGACCTGACTTGATTATTGTAAATATTTTCTGTCGACTGTCCCGGTGGCCAGCAACCCTTTCTGCAGTTTGTATCGCAATTAGGGGATTCCGAGGGGAAAAGAGCGGTGTTCAGGCAAGCGCTAAGGGTTGCTAGGTTCTGAGAAAGGCCAGAGAAGGGTTGCAGAGGCACGCTCAGGGAAGTAGCCTGTGCTATAGGATGTGGGCTCCGCACATCCGCATCCAGCCTTCCAGCTGTTTTCACGCTCCACTAGAGATAGAAAGCGGAAAAGTCCTGGCATGGTAGAGGATATAGAATTGTGTAAAAGATATACTGTGCAGAAATCGTTCACTCTACTCTTCACAGAGATGCGGTTATCTTTTAAAAGCAACAAGAGGCTTTCAGTGTCTGTGCAAGTGCCTAGCAACTTCTAGTCCACTTTGAATTGTGCTGGGTAGTAAATGTCTTAAGTTAAAGATGTCTACCTTTGGGAGGTGCCGTGTTTCTGAGAATGATTTTTTAAGCCCTTAAAAATAGATGGAGGAAGGAAGGAGCTGAATGAAGAGAAACATCTAAACGCCCAGCACCCAAAGCCCATGGGGGAAACTGGGAGCTGGCATCTCTGCCAGGAGACTCACCTTGAAATTGGGTGGTCAGATTACGACCCCTTCACATTCCCAGGAACCAAGATGACAATCTTGACCACCCCTGAGACTGCATCTAAGACTGCATCTAAAGTAGTGAAACCCAGTGGTGGTCCACTACCTCCAGATGACTCTCCAGAAGACTCCCAGACAGAGCTGTCTAGGTCAAGGGTTAGACACCCTACCCAGCTTTTCCAGTTTTGAGCCCTAGATTTCCATCCCTGGGACCCTTTATCATAAGTTTCATCTACCTTAGCTAGTCTGAGCCCTTTGAAGGTTAGGGCATATCAATTAGAGACGTGTCTCAAAACAATGTATACTGTTTACAGTTATATGACAGGAAGTATCAGCTTGGCCACTACCCAGAGGCAGCCAAGTTTGTGTTCTAGGTGGCCACTTAGGGTAGTTAAATGACAGCCCTCCCAGTCCTAGGAAGGTAGGAGTATGCCTCTAGTTGAGTGCCCACCAAGAAGAAAAGGATATCCTAAATGGCATCATTCCAGGACCAGGAGCTAGGGCTGGCTGGTGTCTCCCAGACATGTGGGGCCTAAACTCTGACCTCAGATGGGGAGGGTGTGCTGAGTCCATGGAAGTGTCATCTTGAAGGACAAGGACTCTCGGAGCCTTTAGTGATGGCATGGGCCTTTGGCAACAACCCAGGGGTGGGCCCTGACAAGGTGTCCCAGCACTAGCTCATCTCCAGCCTAGAATGGTCAGGAAGCCTCCTGGAACTGCTCCTCCCCACCCCTCACTTTTCTGGGTTAGGCAGTGATGGAAACGTGCCTCGAGTTCCAAGATTCCTACTTCTTGTTCACTCAACCTGGCACGGGGCACCAGTCCCTGCGGAAGCCAGAGGTTAAGAGGGCCTGTTTGCTAAAGGTACTTTCTCACAGCAGGGAAAGTTTGTTTCTCTTTCCTCCTGGTAGCTTTGTTTTAAGAAACCAGATGTTTTGTTTGTAAATTCTCCCCCAAGAACGTTTACAGTTTGGACTTGAAATAAACCTTTGAAAATCAGGGCCGGTATATTAGGTATATTAATGCCAATTCTCTCAGGCTTCTGGAGAGCCGCATCAGGTGCAAAGAAAATGAGACTAAGGGTGGGAGACAATCGTGTAGGAAAAGGAAGAGAATGGTTTTATGCAAAACCAAGGATTACAAGCACCTTCCAAATCCCACAGAGGAAGACACAGCCACACGTGCAGACACACACTCCCATCCCCCTCCTGGTATTGTATCTAATTTGCTAATTTCTTATGTCTTGGGACTCAGAAGAAAAGATCCAACTTTGCCTACATGACCAGGGCTAGTCTGCCGGTTTTCAGCTGAACTTTGACTTGAAAGCAAACGGGCTGGTGGGCTTCCTTCCCAGGTAGCCTTGCTGCTGGTGGTCAGTCCAGATTCCGGGATGCAGATGGGGCCGGTTGGAAGCTGGTTCACTAGATTCGGGAGGACTCTGGTTATAAATCCCAGAGGTGTAGCTTACCCTCCCCCAAGAAAGCTGGCGCCTGCTGCTTTCTCTTCCCTTTGCTTCATCCCTGCTCCCCATTCTAGATTCCTGGGCTTAAAGAAAAGCACAACCAAAACTAAACCTAACAGCCGAGGGACAGGAGAGGATCGTGGGTGGGGTTGGGTCTGGGCGTAAGCCAGGCAGCTTCGCTACCCACTGTGCCAGTCCCCAGATCCCTTTTTCCCTCCCCCAACCCTATCTTCAAATACCTCCGTTTTCTTCCGAAATGTTTTTTCATTCGTTAACCGAAGTTACGGAAAACTTTTTTGGAGACCGAAGGTTAAATAGAGAAAACTGAAAGTCTTTGTATGTCGGTCTTCACAGGACAGAGCTGCTTTAAGCTCCTTTCAAGAGCACAGTTACCAAGGAAATGCCCTTTGGTCAGATCCCACCTGCGGACTTGGGTTCTAAGGGAGAATTTCCTCCATATCCCCCCTACATCATTGCGTGCTCTCGCTCCAACTCCACTGAGTGAAATAGATTTATAGAAACCATTTGGACATTTAAAAAAACAAACAAAACCTATGTTTAAGATAGCTGATGCTGGCCGCGTAGAGACTCGCCCTTGGCCAGGAGTGGGATTCGCCCCTGGCCAGGAATGGCTACCTCTTTGCTGATGGGGAGATGCGGAGATGCCCACCTGCTCCCGCGCGGTGGCAGGAGCTCGCGGATGTTAGTGACCCGATGCTGGTCTGAACCCGGCTCTTTAGYTCTTCCGCTCTTCGAATAAAGGGGGGACGGGGTCCCTGCAGTCAAAACACCGGGTCATTGAGGACCAAATAGAGGCCACGTTCCTAASGAGATGATCTCATTAACTGCCTCGGGGGGGGGGGCGGTTACCAGACCAGGAGAAATCTCGTTCCCCTTTCTCTCTTCCTACACCGCTCCTCTTTTCTGTCTAACTCAAGATGGTGTTGTSACTGTTTCCACTTCTCAAACACGGAGGACCAAACGCAGCATTGAATAGGGGCAGGTAAAGAGGGGCAAGAAGCTTTATTCTTTTCTCTTGTATTTGTTTTGAAACTTAGTAAATATCACTTGTATTTGGACGGTAGGGTGCCCGAGGGTCATGGGGGCGGGGCGACGCAGGGTCAGATTATGTAATATGCAAGTGGTATCTGGCCCCAGGGCTCTTCTGCTGGAAGATCTAAAGATCTACACACACCCTGCACAGAAACCCTTACTAAATTTTGCCTTTACTGTTGTTGTCTGCCTTCTGTCTCTTGAGTTTTCTTCCTTCTTTTCCCCTCTCTGTTTTTCTGTTCTGTTTTCCCTTTCGAAGAGTCCCTCCTTAACCGTCATAAAAATTCTCAGGGCATTCATTTAGAATCTGTGAGTTTTGTTTTGTTTTGCTCTTCTCCCCAAGTCAAAGCATAGCAGTCACCACCCTCCTGTGCACTATTTCTGAGGGAACTAACCAGTTTGTGAGGTTCCGGGCTTTTGGGGTGGAGGGAAGGGGTGAGAGAAAGGTCAGACTCTGGTCGACACCTGGTATAAAATAAAAGAACATGTTAAGAAGTTTCAAAGCTGCCAATAAAACCCTTTAAGTGGCTTGTGATGCACTGCCTGGAGTTCCTGCGATGGCATTGGTAAATGACTCTAATGCCCAAAGAAAAACATTACAAATGCCGCTGTCTGCGCCACCAATCGGGCGCCGCTCTCCAGCGCGGGCGGTGGCTCCTCTCTGGCGCGGAGGGCACCCGCATTTGCATGATAAATTGACCAGACTGGCGGCAGCCAATGAAATATTCAAATTAGGCACGCGGGGGGGGGGGCGGGGTGTGTGTGGTGAAGTCCCTGGGGCTCCCCCTTTGAGCAAGAGCAGAATCTGGCCTTGCCACCTCTCCCCTAGCGCCCTCCAGAGGAGGGACAAAGCGTGGCCCTTTTGGGACAGGAGGGTGGGAGAGTTTGGGGAAAGGGAGGTAACAGTCTACAGGTGCTCTTGGGTAACCGTGAAAGCATTGTGGTTAGCCAAGTGGATTAGATATGTCTTAGAACCTCTATTTCTCTTGCACTTAAATCAGCAGGATTGCAGAGTCAGGCAGGGACTCTCAGGAATTTAGGCAGGGACTCTCAGGAATTTAGGCTGGGCCCTAGACCCTTTCTCATAGTATGGGTGCTGTGTTGGCCCTCTGCTTGTCTCAGACCACAGCAGGCTAAAATTCTGGAGCAGAGAGATCTAAGCGGCCATGAGGGAGAAGATTTCATACCAACAGTCAGGGAAGGTAGCCCAGTTTAGCGCTGCATTAGACTCTCGGGTTTCATCAGGCCTGAGACATAGGATAGCAACTGTGGCTTTGCTCCTGGGAGTGGAGACATAGGCTCTGCCTAGATGGTGGTAGGAGGCTCAGCAGGCAGAACTCATCTGGTCAGGGGATGTTAGGGAGAAAGCACCCAGGCTCAAGGCAGCACTGTGAGTGTGTACAAAAGGGAACTTGTAAATCACTAGTCAGCAAATGGAAACCCCGCATGAGGTATGCCRGAGGATATAAAGGGAACTAGCTTTTAAACAGGGCTACCACTGGTGGCCAGGGACTCTTGGTCCTCTCAGGAACCTGGCAAGTCCATCTTCGGGTCTGGTTCCCACGTGGGAGACCTGACTCAGTTCATATGAATGGATGGGGGCCTCTCTGCAGTGTCTTCCTACTGTGTGGGAGCCTTAACCTGACGGGTAGTGCTGTTTCTGTAGTCTGCTGTGGAATAAGCACTCTCTCCCCTCTCCCATCACAAGGCTTAGGGGTGGGCCTAGTTGCCCTAGACAGTGCTTAATCCCCAGCTCTTTCTCCAGGCCACAAGAGTCTTTAAAAGGTTACMCRAGTCCCCTCTAAGCCCCTCTCCCCTAGACGTGCTCAGCAGAAACCAGCTAACTACAGCTGTCCTCCCTGGCCACTAACCAAGKAGTCTCTCTGGGAGGTCCAGAGCATAGCTGAGCCTTGGCCCCAGGCTGGCTCGACAACTGTAAGGGCACCAAGCAATCAACTGGGCTTRCTGTCTTCTAGTCCCAGTCCTGGCACTCTGAAATCTAAAGTAGGAGGATTCGGGAGTTTGGAGCTAACCCGGGCTGTAGGCTAACCCACAGAAAAATATCCGTTACCTGGACAGCGATGGGGGAGAGTTGGTTTTGACTTTGGATCACTTAGCAGCTTTTTA
>BDUI01012895.1:16298-28515 GCA_002335545.1 Apodemus speciosus | reverse complement strand
GTACTTCAGAGTATGAGTCCATCAACCATGTGGGGTGCTGGGGGGGTGGAGCACAAGATGAAAGCACAATCATGTTCTCAAAAAGGTAACCATTTAGAAGAGAGTCCATGGCCAAGATACAGCAAGCAAGCAGTAAGTAATATGTGGCACCAAGTAGTAACAGGGCAAGCTAAGCTATGGTGACTTTCACAAAGCCAATGGAAGTCACACTAAAGGGATTCAGGACGGAAGTGGGATGTTTCCAAAGGAGATGGCTTGACCCTAAAGAATGAGCAGGGAATGGCAATGTTAACTGCCTTTATGAATGAGGTACTAACCATTGAAAACATCAGCTTCTCAGGGCAAATGTATACATTCTCCTAAGCCACAAGGGCTGGATTGATGGCTGAGTCAGGCAGGAGGGAGGCCCTGAGAATTCTGCATTCTTGGAARAACAAGTCTGTTGTTCCAATGGAGCAGAAATCTTGGCAAGTGTGTGTGTCTGTAGCTGTCTAGTTCAGGTGATGGCCCTGGGCTAACCTTGATACAAACACCACTTCTTACCTGAATGTATTGTATGTGGGGTGGTTTTTGTTGTTATTATTTCTGTAGACCTTAGTATCCTATTTAGACATTGCAGAGACAGAGTTTGCTGTCTTCATTTTATTTCTGAAAGTATTTATGATGTTTTAACCAGGAAAAACACCCAGGAGAGAAATCAGCTCATTTGTCTCAAACAAACAAGCATAATCTCTTGATAATCGACCTTCTGTTTAGAAGGCAAATAGTGTCCCTCGTGGGCTTCTCTGACCTCAACTGTGGGCCTAAGTGACTCTGGGGCCCCGTGGGAGCCTGCTCTGCTGTAGCTACAGAAAAACACCAGTCCTGGGTCCTGCTCCTGTTGCTGGTAACACATACATGCAGGCTGGAAACTGAGACATAACTGTGGCCAGCGGGTCTCCTCAGGGCTTTCCTGTCACGTGGGAACCTTCATCAGGACCCAGCAAGGGTGCAAGAACCTATACTGCCCACTTGGTCATGGTCCCCACCACAGCAGAGGTGGCTCTCAGCAAAGTCGTTAGGGCTTTCCTCCACAGCTATGAGAGAAAACCACTCTGGAAAACTAACAAGTTCTCTTTCCTCCAGTCTCCATATCTGCCTCTGGAAACCTGAATGGTAATTTTATTTTTTTAAATTAAGCATTAAGATAGTTTTGATAGAAAGCCACAGCTTTTACCCCAAGTGTCAAAGGAGATTCCAGAGGCAAAGATCAAGCACATTAGCAGCCCCCTTTCCAGTCAGTACCAGCTCACTCCAACCCCCTCCCTGGAGTAGTGAGAATTCCGAATTAACATAAGAGGTAAAAATATGYCAATCAAGAAAAAATGATTAAAAAAAATAAAGGCTGGCTGAATCCATGTTTAATACAGTCTACCTGAGTGCGATGCTGTGCTACTGTCAACAATAGTTCCCAGAGGATTCAGTGATGCCAGTGATCAAAGCTGGGGGACCAGTGACAAGGTGACAAAGGCCTTGGAGAATGTGTCTGTCGCAACACTGGTGTGTTCRGTCCCAGGGAAGCTTGTGGCCCACAAGGGCCATGCGCTCAAAGGACACGGCTCCTCACTCTGCTTTGGAAGAATGGCTTGAGCAACTGACCTCCTTAGTAGTGGCCCACACTTCCCCGACCACCAAGAGACAAGTTCACCACTGACAGACGAATGTTCTCAGTCTACGAAGAGCTCCTTCCCTAGCCTGGGAATACACTTCAGAGAATGTTCTTTTTTTTTGTTTTTGTTTTTGTTTTTTCTTTTCCTCACCAATGCCCAGAGTCTTCCCTTCAAGTTCTTCCCTGTCACAAGTCATCGGATTTGTGATTTATTCTACTTCAGATAAAAATTTGCTTGCCCCTGAGCACTCTCTGAAGTGCAATCCGATGAAAGTGTTCCCGGCCACGTCTGGCTGCAGCAGATCTACCCGTCTACCCTCTGAAAGCCAGATGACTGTTTCCAAATTATGACAAGTTCCAAGATAAACCTTAAGGAGACCTTTCAAAGAGAGATTCCTGAGTAATTTATTGAAACGACCCACTTGAAAGACTGTCCTGTTTGTTTTTGCTTTAATGTCTAAAATGCACGATTTTAGTATTGGYGCGTGTGAAGCCTGGTTAATGACGCACACCTTTCTGCGCCATAACACGCCACCACCTTCTGTTACATGTGCAGGGTCACCCCAGCGAGCTAAGAGATGGGAGAACATGCTTAAAGCAGACCTGGAACTGCCTTTAACCAACACTTGGAAAGAGCCTATCACAACCTATAAAACTACTAAGTTAAAAAAAAAATCTTTTTGTGCGTGGTACTGAGGACTGGATCTCGGGCCTCACACATGGTGTTCTCCAACTCAGCTATGTCTAAAGCCTTTTGCCTTTTTTTTTTTTTTTTAAATTTTGAGATAGGACTTCTGTGAGTTCCTCAGCTTCTTGCTCTGAAGCCTAGCCAGGTCTTGAACTTGTGATCCTCTGTCCTAGCCTCCTGGGTAGATGGGATGCAGCTTGTCCTACCAGGCCAGGTTTAAAACCCATTCCAAATTTCTTTTATCACCCCCTATTTGCCCAGGCTAACTTGGAAATCACCATGAGAAAGAGGAGTGATTTCAGCAGATGCTACTATTTTGCCTGGGAGGGGGGCAGCCTGGGCAAACCTGCTGGTGAGCCAAAGCAATACCACATGATTGCAGAGAGTGGTTTACAGCCTCAGTTCTCCTGTGAGCTGGTGTGTGGGGTGCTGGGAGCTAGCATGACCAGTTGAAGTCCATATGCTGCCACACAGCTGGGGGGACCAGTAAGAGTGGGGTAGGCCCCAAATCCAAGGAGGGTCCAGAGAAGATACCTACTGTGGTAGGTCTTCACTGTAACCAGCGTTCACATTTGTCACACACGTTTTCCTTCTAAGGAAAATCAACACTAAGATCTCTACATTAAGCAAGGTGTGCTCCCATTGGAAGTATAGAATAAGCACTGTTTGTAGCATGATTGTGGAATATGGAAACAGCAGGGAGCAAGGGGGTTCAGGAACACACGGAGGCATCAGCACTGCTATCCCCTCATGGAAGAATTAGGAATCATAAAGTTCKATCTAAGTTTGTGACCGCATCCTGACTTTCCCTAACGCTGGCAGCCAATTGCTGGTCATTAGCGTCAAACTTGATAGTGCTTTAGGAACCTTCGGGGAGATTTTTCAGAGATCTCACCCAAGAATTCTTGAACCAAACCTCAAAGGATGGGCTTAGGACCTCYAAGGTGGTCTAAAGCACAGCCAGCCCTGGGCATGAATCACACTCCAAGCTGAGCTCATGAGCTTGCTTTGATGATGTTAGTGGCTCCAGGAGGAAAACACACAGGGGAGGGTGTGGAAGGAAATGGGAAGCTGGCGATTCAGTGCAGGCTACTCCTGATCCTGCTAGGCATACAGTCCACAGAGTACACGGATCTTCCCCAGGTAAAGTCATAGGGCAGATAGATCTCAAATCCTGGGATGCATCAGATGACTGTCAAATCGTCATTTGATTTCAAACACAGTCTGAAATGTTCTTAATCTATACTTTCCATCACGGCTACAGGAAGTCACTAAGTGATACCACAACGATAACTGTATCAAATGTTAAGTGTGGCATCGATCCACAYCACCCACAATCCCATTGTGACTTCCAGGCACGAGAGCTGTTGCCATAAGAGGGCTGTGTGTGTCATTAGCAGAGACCGCAGTTTAAACATCTTAGCATGAGAAAGAAATGCAAAGCGTGTTGTCTTGAAATGTGCACAGGGCAGACCTTGCCACAGTTAGATCCTTGCTGTCCTTTCTATTTGTGTGGGGCTAAGTCCTATAATTGATTTAGCTTTTCACAAGTGTTGGTTTTACCTTCCTAGTTAGAGCAGAAACCCCAGCACAGGGATTACTTAACAAATCGTATTCATCCCCACCTGGGTCCAGCCCCTCCTCTGTGTCTGCCCCAGAGTCCAGGGCGCTGCTATGGAACTAAACACAGATTGAGCCAGCAGTCTCAATCTCCTGGGGGTGTGGCATGATAATTTGAATTAATAGCCGTGAKGAAACAATGCTCCTAAAGTACAACAAGGCTTAAATGGAAATTTGTGAAAATCCATCCCACGACACAGTTCTTTAGCCACATGAACAACAACATCTGACAAATGTGATTTCCCACTCAGACCTGACACCCCCTCCTAGAATAGATTCATTTTTCAATACAAAACCTGCTTCAAGAAAATAGAATATTGGCACTAAACACTCTTGCTTATGTTCCAGGACCTTCAGGGTCTTTGAAGAAAGTTGCTTTGTAAAGACCCAATCCTACTGGCCCTGTGTCCTGGAGCTGTGCTGACCCCAYGTTAGAACAAGGACTGTGAGACAAACTGGGTGATGATAATCTCCACCAGCAGGGGATAACTTCCCCTCCTTTTGTTTCTGAGAGTCAGAATCCCTCTCCCTGCCTCTGACAATACCCTTCACAGGTAGGGAAGAAAAAGAAGGAGGGGCAGGCCCTGCTCCCCTTCTCTCTCCTTTTTAGAACAGGGAACAGTCATTTTCTTTCATTTTAATAATTTCCTCCCTTGCCAGAGGAATTCAAATGTCTTTCACTTGCCAGGAGAGTGGGAGGCCGTGGGTGGAAGTCTTTAAAGACCTTCAATAACAGCCTGACACTAGCTGGGATCTGGAGCTTAACCCTTTCAGAGCCCCGCTCAGCAGGAGATGGAGAGTAAAAATAGGTATCAGATCAAAAAGGGTCCCTTCTGCCTTTTCTTGCACCAACAGGACCCGAATTATGAAAGGCATGTTCTAAACACACACACACACACACACACACACACACACACACACACACACACACACACACACACACACCACAATTCCTTTGCACTGATTCCCAAGATGCTAGAGAAAGAAAACAGAAACTCTTGCTAGGGCTAAATAGGATGTTCTTTAAGGCACCTTGTCTTGGAAGATGGTGGTAGGTACCACACAGGAACTGGGAGAGCAGCTGTCTCTCGGGACACCAGCGTTGGCAAGGCCAAGCACTGCCCGGCATCTTCATTTCTCCTCTCTGCTACAGGGTCTGATATTTGTACGGAATCGTGTCTGTATTTGTGGGTCTGATTAAAATATAAAGATCGGCGCACCTGGATTCTATGCAACATAATGTCATTTTATATAAGGGACTTGATCATTGCAGAATTTGGTAGCTTCAAGGGTTCACTGAAACCAACCTCCTGTGGGCATCAAGGGACAACAGTAGCTCCTGGCGTCCTCCTCATTGGACGGTTCTGTACACAGGCTCGTTGCTGCACACTCCTTACCTCTGCTCTGTAGACATCCATTCTACATTTGCAGGGATCGCCCAAGGCTGACCTCATGGGAACAAGTATGTGTTCGACTCTTAGCTAGCTCAACTCCCTCAGAGCTTCCAGTCTTCTTAGAGTTCTTGCCAAACCTCACTGGGGTGAATTCTTATGCAAAGTTGTTTGGAAGACTTTTCTACAATGAAGCTGGGAGAAGCCTCCATTCTATTGGCTACAGAGGATGGACATAGTGCTGGCTGACAAAAGCAGGAGTCAGTAACTGCAAGGCTCTGGAGAAACTGAAAACATTGCGTTATTTGGAACTTTCTTTGAGCACCCATGTGCTAATTGTCTTTCTAGTTTTAAATAGTAGTGACTGAGTAATCCCTCTTGTTTATTCCCATTTCTAAACTCGAATTCTCTGTACAGTGTGAATCATATATTTCCTCCCACTTTTCTGACTTCCTTATGTACAGTGTAACCAGGTCTGTGCAGATTTCCCAGAATCCAACAGGCTATGCAAAGCAGATTCCTATAGACAGAATTCAATATGGCTTGCTAATTTGTCCTCCTATGTTTCTAAAAGGCTACATGTGTCATGTATCCTGTTCAGTATCATAGTGTAGGGCTTTTAAACACATTCAGACAGGCCAAAGTGGCTTTCTTGGCTCAGAAACACAATGTTAATTTGTATTTTGAGTGGATTACTAAAGTGCCCTAAAAAGTGCATGCATAAAATAAAAGAACAAGATCGCACAATCTGCTCCTGCCTGAGAGGCACACAACCAAATGGCTCTGTTAGGAAAGGCACCAAGAATATTTTAACAGACTGTGTGTGTGTAGCTCGGGGACAAAATATTTTCCCAGTGTGTTCAAGGACCTGGGTTTGAGCTCCACTACTGAAGAAAAGACTAAAAAGTACAGTATTTAGGCTTTGAAGAGAACTGGGATGTCAGGAAAGAATGACAAGGGAGAATGATGGAATCCGTTTCTTTTCTTGTTGCCATGGCAAAGCCCCTCGCCAAAGCAACTTAAGGAAGAGTTACTTTTAGTTCACAGTTTGAAGGGAAGCTCACCATGGCAGAGAAGCCACAACTGCAGAAGCAGGAGTTTGCTAGATACACTGTATCCACAGTCAGACAGCAGTCAGCAGTTGGTGTTTCCCCTTCTCTTACAGTCCAGGGCCCCAACCAGGGAATGGCGCCACCCACATTTAGGATGAGCCTTCCTACCTCAGTTGGATTGTAACCAGAGCCCACAGGCGATAGGCCGAGGGTAAAACTGGTTTTCTATACACTATAGGTATGGGAAGAAAGGACAGAATTTCCAGTTGGATTAGGACTCATGACCAATCAGTGAGGTGTACACCTCACCAACTAACCCAGACACAAGAAAGTGCTACACAAAAGTCTCTAAGTATCTAGGAAATGTGGTGTGCACAGTTAATTCCAAGCATCCAAGAGGCAGAGGGGCCAAGCTTCTGCTGGACCCTGTGGAGAAATGGATGCATTTTCAGGCTGCGGATACCAGTGGGGACTGTCATCCTCTAGTCTGTCAGGACAGTGAGCACCACAGGATGGAACGTTCCTTCTCCTACACCATGAAAATGGAGGCTGATACAGAGGAGATCATCATGGTCACCCCTTGGTACTGGAAAAGCCTGGCTTGAGGATTCACTCCAAGAATCAAAGCTTGATGCTCAAGACTCTTATGCAAAGGGGGCATTGTGTTTTCAGGGCACCCACTCGTATTCTCCAGTACGCCTCAAGTCACCCTGCCTACCTATAATGTCAAGTGCTTTGTAGAGAGTTGTGATGTTATATTGCTTAGGGGATAACGATCAGACAAAGATTGTACCTAGTCAGTGGAGAAGCCTTTTCTGCAATTATTTTCTGTGTTTGGTTGAACACAAGGCTGTGGAGATCGAGGAGACAGAAGGCAGGCTTTCTCCTTCCTTCAGCCCTGCTGTTTGCACTTGCTTTCATTTTGTAGCTTCTAGCAACAAGTTGGCCCCTGAGTGCTTGCAATGAGACACCCTCAAGTTGAGATGTGCTTGGCATGTGAAATATGCACGAAGGTAAGTGACACATGACAACAAAGATCATCAAACCACTCACTGGTAATTAAAATAAAAACATACATCAAAATAATATTTTGGACATACTGTGCTAAGTAAAATGCAATAATAAAAAGAATAATTATTCTTTTTAATATTTATCATATTTTTATTTTGAAAACATAGCTGCTAGAAAATGCAAAACTGAGACGGGCAGTGGTGGCTCACACCTTTAATCCCAGCAGTTGGGAAGCAGAGGCAGGTAGATCTCTTGAGTCTGAAGCTAGCCTGGTCTACAGAGTGAGTTCCAGGATATCCAGGGCTAGACAGAGAAACCCTAACTTGGAAAAAAATGTAAAATGTAAAATCACTAATGTAGCTTACACTTATGTCCCATGTTAGTTTTCTGGTGGTTTTTGGTGTGTGTGTGTGTGTGTGTGTGTGTGTGTGTGTNTGTGTGTGTGTGTGTGTGTGTGTGTGTGTTTGGAATCAAGTTCAACTTGCAAACACTGAAGTTCTTTTTCAGAGAACACTTATCACTCACTGTATATGTAAACTGTGAGCTTAACCTCTCGTCCTCACAGCAGGGCAAGTGCTGCCTTGGTGCCCGCCCATCTCAGAGGAGTGAATGGGACCTCATCTGTGCTGTGCTCAGAAGAGAGATGCACCATGGCTGGAGTCAGAGTCTGGTGCACTGCAAAAAACTGCAGCTAGAAACGTGTGGAATGCGGAACCTTTGCAAATGGTGGCTTAGCTATTCCTTTGTTGTTGTTGTTTTTATTTTTTATTTTTCTTTCCCCTAGACAGAGTAGGCTAGCCTTGAACTCATAATCCTGCCTGCAGCTCCAGAATGCTAGAGAATCATACCTGTACACAAACACTGGCTTGGGTGATCCATTATTACCCATCACAATAGATACAAAGCTCAAATGCAATTCTTTGTGTGTGTGTGTGTGTGTGTGTGTGTGTATGTGTATGTTTATGTATTTTTTTTTGATGAGTGGCATTATTTGGGCACATACGTGCATGAGTGCACATAGGTGTGTGTGGGGGTGTGGGTAGAAGTTGGGTGTCCTGCTAATTGATATTTGTTTATTTATTTATTCATTTATTTATTATTTCTGAGATAGCGTCTTTTCAAAGATTCTGAAGCATGCTCATTAGTTTAGACCAGCTGCCTGCCAAGCCCCAGGGAACCCCTTGTATCTGCCTCTTTAGTAACTGGATTACAGATGCATTTCTGCATTTCACAGCGTCTAGCTTACTACATGGGTGCTGGGGATCCGAACTCAGGTCCTTGTGCAGCATGTGCTTTCCCAAATGAGCCATCTCTCCAGCTACAAGTATAGTCTGGGAGATTCGGGATTCTCCTTAATGCATGTTATGTTCCCGGAGCCCATCCAACATGGACTATGTAAAAATTTCCTTTAAAAGGAGACACCACAGAGCATGCATGCCTCTATATTAGAAAAAGCATAGCTCAGTACAGACTTTGTCTGACACGCACAAAGCTCTGAATTTACAGTACAAAAATTTTAAAAGGAAGATGGAATAAAAGAAACACACTTAAAAAAAAAGAAAGAAGGAAAGGAAGAAAGTTCTAGTTTCTTTTTAATGTGTGGTCTGCAGGTGAGTTGGATTAGTTAATGACACAGGGTCACCACTGGACCTTCCAGAGTCTTCTTTATATCAGTTTAACAATACAATGGATGCCTATGAGCTCCCTGCCTCCCAGAGTGAATGTGTTCAGTAAGGGACATTAGACAGAGGCTGGCCTTGAACTCAGAGATCTATGCATCTCTGCCTCCCAAGTACTGGGATCTAAAGTGTGTGCCCATGCCTGGCTTCTTATGACTGTTCAGATATTATTGTTATGCTACCCCTTCATCTTTCTGTATTCATGCCCCCTTCCCTATTAGGGCCCCCTTTCCTATTCTCCTGATCAGATCACCTRTACYCTGCTTTCCCCCTTCTCTATTGACCCCCCTCCAGGAGCAATGGTCTCTGGTCTCTGTATTTACTCCAGTTTATATACTCACAGAAGATTTGGAGCTAGGAGACTCAGAGGAGAGAGAACACATGACATTTGTCTTTCCATGCCTGGGCTGTCTCACTCAGTATGATCTTTTCTAGTTCTATCCACACAGGGAGTTTGCTGTGAGATTGTGTTTTCTAGCAATATCAGAASCTATACCAGTAAAATATCACCAACCCGAGTGACTAACCACGAACAACAAGCATGCTAACATGACGGAGGAAAGTCTGTGAGGCTTTAACCCTACAGGCAACTAAGGAATGCCAAGGGCAATATTATCACCCAGAGAAGAGCACACCACACACATTGCTTTGCCAACACAAATGGTCCAGCCCCCAAAACATACATACAAGTAACATTAAATGGACGGAACAGGTTGTATTTATRCATTTAGGACTATGTCGGTATATAACAACAATGAGAAAGGAGGGCACAGGTCTGAAGGAGAGCATGGACGGGTCTGTGAGAAGATGTGGAGTGAGGGAAAAGGGAGGGAGAATGATGTAATTAGACTGTAAACTCAGAAATTAAAAGAAATAAGAATAGAGGCCAAACCCAGCTAGGCATGGTGGCTCATGCTTGTAATCCCAGTACTGGAGGCGGGGGGTGGGGGGAGAAGGGGGCGCTTGAGTTTGAGGCTAGCCTGGGCTACATAGTGAAATTCTCAAAAATAATAAGAAAAGAAAGAAAGAAAAAAGGAAAAAGACACAAAGCCTCCCTAGGTTTCTAATACCACAGCTCATCCACTTTTACGGAAGGCGGAACCTTCCACACACCATGAGGCCATTGTCCTACTGTCAGCCATTTTAGAAGTCTCTGTTTCTCTCACTCTCCTGGCCCAGTCCTTATGAATAGTTTCTCTATGAATATTCTATAACGGGTTTCCTGTGATGTCTTCATCTTGATATCCATCGCAACCCTGGCCTTCCTGGAAGCCTTGCTCCCTAAGTTTTTCTGAAAAGTGGCAGAGTAGCATCCTCAGCATCAGTGTGGTGACTCTCCTGAGTGGCTCCCAGCATCCTCTCCATGTCGCTCAGCGAAGTCCTGATGCGGAGTGCAGTTTACACTCCCCACTAAAGGAAAGGGGTGGGGCCTTCAGAGAGCTCAGTGTCTTGCTAATTTGTACCTCATGCTAAATGTGTTTTTTTAGAAAATAATTATGCAATTAGTCAAGGAAATGTCTACAACTGTTTTTTTTAAGAGCAATATATTTAATTTTCTATAAAATGCTATATTTTCTCCATTCTCGATGTAGCACCRTTTTAATAATAGATTTTTGATGGTGTGGGTGTATGGGAGGAGAAATCAATCACCATTGAATCTACACATCTATTATAAGATGCAGAAGTCCCACGTTGACAAGGTGTACACTGAGGCTTTCTCAACCCAAGTTTATCCTAGGTAACCCCCAAGGACCATGCAGAGTCTTAGACCTACATATCAATAACTAGGCATTAAGATCATTTTTTATTTATAATTTGAGGATTGCTACATCTGCAGCTACCACACATGCTGCTCATTGAAACATGTGTGGAAGTGTTAATGTTCGTAAGGAAAAAGAACAAAGCACGCTCGCCTTACACTTGAAGTCTTAATTCTGAACCACTMRGAAAACATCTCCATGTTTTGGTCATTTCTCTCCTCATTCTCTGGTTGGCAATTTTTCTCTTGTAGAATATCTTTTAACTAAAAGCTCTTATCAATGATATATTGGATAGAGCAATAGGTTACACAAGCTCTTGTCACTCATTTATACTTTAGTGTGGTACAATTTAAGGCTGTCCCTAAAAATTGATTTCTAGGAATGGAACTGCCAGTGATGTGTGTATCAGAGCTCTCTCCTTTTTGTGGGTAATTTCCAGCATAATTCTTGTCTCTTTCTGGTCTAGGATTTGAAATTAACAAAAAACRATAGAAATAAAATTCATATTTAATTCTTTTTAAACCCTATCAAGCTATGGTCCAATCATCAGTCACTGTGTCTCTTTAGCATTTGTCTTCACAACCCCACTTATGGTGGGGACCCGYGAAGGCAGGCTGTTGGAGGCTGAGATTGGTTGTGAGTGAGCTGACTCTATTCTCTTTATCCTACCCTGGCAGGCTCCACCAGAACTGACTATTCCACTTATGACTCAAATATTTTTATTGAAAGCACCAAGGAGGTTCTCACTGCAAAACTACAAACATTTATTTTTTTTTGGAGGACCTTAAACTAAGGCTCAGAATTGGCATGCTTTAAATGAAACAGAAATCTATCTTTTAAAATAAAAAGGAAGAGGGATAATCTAAATATCAGACACCATTCTGAAGGAAAGCTGTGTGTTAGTAATGGAGTCTGAAAGGACAGCACACAGATGCATTCCTGTGTACGACAGTATGGAAATGCCTGCTTAGAAACAGCTTTTCCTTCAGAGACTGCTTTTGAATCCCTACAGAATCATTTTAGGTCACAGCACATACAAAGAGGTTAAGAAACAAAAATATATGAATATGGCTGGCAGATATTTTCATATTACATCTGAGAAATCTAACACAAGGCACCAGAGAGCCAACAGCAGGATCGGTGTATCAAACCCAGAGCTATGGCTCGGGCAACCAAGCTGTTGATTCAAATTCAGTGGCAACAACATTATTACTGACTATTTTCAGGTGAGTGGAAAAAAACAAGCCAGGTTGCTATTTTCCATGCCCGTCTTTGCTAGCAATGGCACTATGGTGTTTTGTATAGCATGATGCAAGGGAATGAATGGAATCTACAAGAATACTCAAGGGAAAATGGCTGACTTTCACC
>BDUI01012894.1:3839-20797 GCA_002335545.1 Apodemus speciosus | reverse complement strand
AATGCATCAAACTATCAAAACACTGACTTAAAATAAAACTTTATGAGAGTTGTTAATAAACAATAGTTTAATTGTTCAAATTACTTCATATTGTAAGCCACATGTGTGTCTTAACAAAGAGCTGAGAAACAAGAGAGTCCCAGTGGTTCCCACTACCAATGGCAGCCAACACAGATACCAYTGGCCTCCAGGTACTGGAACACTGGAAACAGAGAAAACCTATCTCACTGTTTTGTTCTGAATTTCCTCTCATGCAATTACCATGCTGGTACCAGAAGCCAAGGGATTTCCCATGATGCCTTTCATGTACATTTAYTTAGCTTCTAAAGATCCCTGAGCAGAATTTCCTTCTGTGATTAGGTTACAGTTAATTCTAAGAATCTCAAATCGCAGCATTTTTTTTTTATATTGGAAAAGTGGTAAGATTTCCAATAAGGATTTTCTTGAGAATGTCCAAAAATATTCATCAACACCCAAAATGTTTCCAGAAGAATTTTGAATTTTTATCTCCTTATGTGTTCTCCTTTTCTGAGTTCTTGAATCTGTGCTTAGTTTTAAAGTTTTTTTAAATGAGAACTAAAGACCGCCCCCTCCAAGGTTTTAAACTTCCTTGTGTATAAAGTGGTTTTAAGAAATAAAGGTTCTCATGAATTTATAAAGATCAAATGTTGCCATCAGACAAAGCCATTTTCAAAATGATGTAAAGAAAATAACAATGTAATTGCAGCCGCTTTGGATCTTGAGTCCCTACTGGTGACATGCCTAAAGATGGTCAAATACCCCCCACCTAAGTGCTTCCAGATGTTGAAGGTTTGTAACTCTGTATGMATGCCCATTTCATTATTTGGCAACTCATACTTCATCTTCTTTATAKTTAATCAAAACCCACTGAAAATTCTGCTTATTATTCCTGGTTTAGCTCCTCAGGGCTGGGAAAAATAAATCTTAGCCTTTGCTTAAGTAGAGTTTCTAACTTTCATCTCGAAGCTTTAGTTTCAAGGATATTTCTTAGAACATTACCAGGATCCCAAGGAAATGGAAATACAAAATAATACTATTGCTTTCCTATTTGACCTTTGCTTGTACAGAAYTAAATCATGAGTAACAAACATGACAACGACTTTGGTGAACTTTCAGGACATCCTGAGGTACCCTAGAGTACACACACACACATACACACACACCTTATGGAATTTAAACTATTTAGATTTTTGTTTTGTTCCCTGTCTGCGGAAGTAGTTACCCACTTCATTCACTGAGAATCACAATAAGTGATAAATATTTTGAAAGCAATGTTTTTTTTTTAAAAAAAAAAAGAACTTATAAATAAGACAGGTTTTTGAACATATGATTGGATGAGYCTGATTGAATATATATCTAATCAGTACTTCCTGGAGGAACACRCCATCCAACATTCAGATTCTACTATAAAGAATTTGCTTTAATAGCTTTAGGATTGTTCTTTGTTTCCTCTTTGGATTCAGAATAATAARTCTCAATGTTCTTCATGAGCGGATTGTCCAGTGTAGTATTCTTTTCTTATTTCTGGTTTTAGGGTTCTCGTTAAGCTGCATTAACAGCCTTAAAATCCATAGGCTGCCCTCCAGGGTATCACCCAGATATAATCCAGTTCTCTGTGTGTGATGGTCAAAGCACATGTTGTTTACACCATCTGATGTGGAAGGAGTGTCTATGACTGTGACCTCTCAGGTCACTAGAACAAAAAAATAAACTAAAACATCTCAGACTACTTCTAAGAATTAACTGGTCATAAGTCTATAAGGCGGCCAAGGCCAGCAAGCATGTGCTTCCCCTTTGGACAACACTGGTACTTGCCACCAAAGGGAATTTTATCTTGATATATTTTGATCATAACATCTGGGGAAGATTTAGGCAGCTGTGAAACAAAGTGATAAGCAGTAGTGCCAGAAATGTTGCCTCAGCCAGAGAACTGGGGGTCAGGCCATGAGTGAAGACACTGGAGGAAGACATTTCATCAGCTCATTGCAGAGCTCAGTCCTGAGAAGAACTAAGAGTTGCAAAGGCAGCATTTTTTTGAGACGTGGGCAGAGGGAGTTTATACTAAATACATATTACAGTGTGTTCAGATAGCTAATTAAATGCATGGTCTTTCTTTCCCTAACAGGAACATAATTTAGTTGGAGAGAACAATTAGCAGTCTTAGTTGGTGGTTATGGTGATCCATTTTTAACGATGATCTATTTTTACCTTTAAAGAACATAACTGAATAAAACACCATGCTGTGCTCAATGATTTAATTAGCTTCTACTGGAAGACAAGCTGCTCCAACCTCAGACCAAACCCAAGTAACTACCCCTTCTCCTCAACAACAGCTTGCCCTAGTTAAAGAGCATTAGAAAGCTGACTGGGTGCTAGRCTTATAAACTCAGCTTTAAGGCAGTGAGGAGATCATCGAAGAAATAATTCTCCTTTACCGCCTTGAGATCTAAAAATAGAATAGACAAGCCACAGGGCTCAGGGTGGTTTCGTGTATTATGGAAGGCAACATATAAATAATCAGAAGACTTACTGATTATGGACTTTATGACTTTGACATTATCCATGTGCAACTGTAGCAATGCAGGGAGAGAAGTAAGCTCAGGAATAGAGGAATAACAATTAACTGAAAATCCTGTTTCTTTACCAATCATTGCCTATGATGTGTGTTAACTATACACATAAAGATGATTTGCATGCTTTAAAAATGTCTTCTTTTCTAAACATATGCAATATGTGTGTATGGCATATATGCCCATATATGTATACAAATAAATACATTTCTATTTATGTATGGGTGGATATATGTTGCATGTACAGATATGTGTATATGAGCGATGCATTTCTGACATAACATACAAGCAAGCATGTTTGTCCACGTTGGTCGTGTTTCTTGCTGGGTACTGAGATGGGATACCAGCATGGAGGACTCCTTCACTCTGCATGGGATACTTCCCATAGAGTTAGAACTTTTATAAAATGCACGTGCCACTTCCATAACTAAACTGTGTGTTCATAAAACTAATGTGATAAAATGAAACTGCTGTATCTTATTTTCTTAGACATGAATATCCTAAAGATTCTAGCAAATACATTTCATTTCAGAGATCCATTATGCAAAAGAGTCTCTACTAAGTCCCAGCGGAAAGGACTGACCTGTTGAGCATCTCAGAACCCAGACCAATGTGCCTGGGCAGCTTCTGGGAAAACAGGAAGCAGCAGGGCACAGGGGCCTTCTACCATTTCTTACTCATTTTGCCGCAGCTGAATTCTGCTTCAGAACTCCCACTGGGTTTCAATCATCACCTCTATGGTGGTAGCAGAAATCTCAAGGCAAGATTCCAAGTCATGCTGTTTATCCTTCTAGGGTAACTAATTCTCTCCTGTCTCTCTTGTGTTGGCAAATGTGCAAGTGTCAAGGATTGGGCTAATGGTTCATGGTCTATGTAATACAAGGTCACAAAATTTATCACCTTTACAGCTATGCAATGCTCTCTTTTAATAACACTTCACTTTTCATGATCTCACCAGCCTAATTTAAAGGAGAATTCCAGGGAAGACTCAAGAGACTGGACACCAGAGAATGGGCTAGGCTGCCTACCCCTTGCAGAGCATCCCCAGCAGGGGGTGTAAAGATTATTTTTTTTACATGTATATATTTTTGTGTCTGATAAAGTATGTGAGGCTAGGATTGTACCATTTTCTTCCATACCTCCTGCTGGCTCACTACATGTGACATTATATACCTAAGCAGAGACAGGCACTCCTGGACAATGTGGCTTTAGCTCTTTCTAATGTTCAGAACTATCTATCACACATGACAAACAACTAAAATGAAACAAAAATGAAACAAAACATCCTACAGGAGGTAGACTTAAAGTTGTTAAATCATGAAATCTGTGGCTTCTTTGCTCATACCTTCTTGACATCCCCAGTTTTAGAGGTGCTATATTTTCCAGACATGGATCATGTATAGGATATTGCTCCTCAGCAGATATGCACGATCTAAATTATTTTTAGGGGGTTGAGAATAAATTTCTACAGCACTGGGACCCTTACAGTAGTCAGTACCACATCTACCTTCATTCTAGGGATTGATTTACTTATCTTAGAGTTATTGGAATTGGCCCATAACCACCTCTATCCTAAATTTTCTCTGGGCTGTTCTGAAACCTTCTCAGAGAAATATGAGATAGTGGCTGATGAAAATATAGCCCTGCATCTTAGAAGTAGCCAGCTGGGTAACCAACTGCTTGGCCAAATGCTTGGCTCAATCTAGGGTGTGGAAGGCTCCACTCAAAGCCAGATTCCAGTCCATTCTAAGGATTATGTTTGTCATCACAATATTTCCTTGACAGCCCCAACAACTGAAAAAATCCTAACAGAAACCTAGTGACTTCAACTCCTGGAAATGATCTAGTCCAGAGAGAGTTCCAGTTCTGAGATGGATGCCTAGAAACACATTATTCTTAGCCAACCCATTTCCCCACAGCTAGATGTGACGCCAAGTGTGATCTTGAGATGACTATCGGGAGTCTCTAGTAATGAGATCCCTACCCACTCAGAGCCTCCTTACACGCAATATGGTACCTCATATCCGTCCTTTCAAATGATGATATGTGATTCTGATAAGTAAATTGTCCCTGCTGGACTGTGAGGGTAAAGACCACATGCAGAAATGCAGAGGAAGCATTTCAATGTATTTAAGAGAAAGATGGAAGAATGCAGAAAGAAAAGATTACACACCCCACTTGAATTTGCAACATACCCCCTAAGTCACGGAGATTTTGGATAGAAAGTTGGATACTTTCTCTTCCTTATTACCAGGTCCCATCTGATCCAAGGCATGAACAGAAGTGACAATTTTACAAACCATTTCTGCCACAGTGGCTTATATTAAGAAATTTGTGCCAGGAGAAAATAAAGTAGGAAAAGGAACAAAATAGACTCCCCTAATACACAGAAAATGGGGTCAGCAGTCATGATCTCAGAACCCAAGGTCAAGCACAGACCAGGAAGGGCCAGGCATCCTGAGAGTCTGACTGTAGAACTGGTGAAATGAGGCTTTGTCCTTGGGTCAAGCCTTCCCTGATGTCATGAAAACTGAACTCTTAGGAAAACACACCAACCCCCTTTCACCACTGTATCCATGAGCCTGTGGTTATTAGTCTCAGCCCAAAATGCCAAAGGCTGTTCTTGTAACATACATTGCTACTTCCATTTTTGCTATTTTTCCCCAGTCAATTAGACTGCTTTCTCTTATCGTTTTATGAAGGTTAGGATTAAACATTTGAGTGCTCCGTTTTCTATAACCACTGTCCAGGACAGGTTCAATCCTGTCGTTGAAACAGCACTTAGAATCCCATGGCTCTGTAAACTAGTTATGGGGCTTCATTGACTCCGTGGCTCATCTCTGCTGTAGCAGAAGGCAAAGATGGCTGCACGCAGGCAGTGCACAGCTGTACAAACAGCCCAAGCTGAACCAGTCCTTCCTATCCCCCACAGCCCAGCTGCCTGGGCTACCTCTAGGTAACATCTCTGAAGTTCCTCAAGTTCAGACAGCTCCCGCTACCTCAACGTACCCCAGAGACAGAGCACACAAGTTGACATTCGCCCTGTGGCACCTCCCAGCTCCTATGTGATGAAACCAGGTGGGGGGGGGGCATGCAAAGCCACTAGTTAGTCTTGGTATATTTAGTCTACAAATGGAAGTGGTTTTATAGATATATCCCTTAAGACATCCGGGAGGGTTTCAAAGACCGTCAGACAATGTGGTTGGAAGACTGAAAGTAAAGAGACGAAAGCATATTTTCTAAATCGATGGGTGATTACAGTAGAATTATGAGGTACAGGGGAAGGATGGATGCCTAGAGGGAGGACGGAACAGTGCCATTTACGTGAAAAATCCTCAGAATCTTTAAAATAAATTAGATGAGTGAACACAGAAGTTCATGCTACTTGCTAGAAGCAGTAAGGATCAAATTTTGTGGAACATGTGCTCCGCAATCTCCGGCAGCCTGCCTCCTTTGCAGTGGGCTATCATGTCCTGTCGTACATCCCCGTAGCCCTTAAGATCTGGTAGCATATTCTCAGATAGATCTTTGCAGGAGAGAGGCAGATATGGATTCCATTAGCTTCTTCCAGGGGAGCTGCCCAGTGGCTGGGAGGGCGTAGGTGATACGCTTGCTCAAGTTCTTCTTGTCTGTCTACCAGAGTCAAACAGCAGTTTCCAGGTCCTCATGGCCAAGGATCTTATAGTTCTGTCGACTTTCTAGGTAAGCAGCCAAATCTGGGTCCCCGGCCTGCTGTGCTCGTTCTTGGGGTGTCTTTCCCTATAGAGAGCAGAAGAAAAACAAACAGCTGGATTGAGATCTTGTCCATATATAAGACACGGATTAGCTGAAGATGAGTCGCTACAAAGTGTCCTTCCATGTTTCAAGCTTCAGAGCATATGAGATACTTTTAAACCTATTTACATGTAGAAGCAGAATCTTATCAATGTGTGGTRGTAAGTTAAAGGATAATGGGAAAGGGTATGTCTCCATAAACAAGAAGTCGTGGAGTCTCCCCGAGACTGTGGGGAGAAACTGTGTGCAGTGAGTTTGAGGACCAAGTACTTTTCAGAGGGGGACAGAGGAAACACTGAAGGAAACCATGGAAGCATGGAGCCATGTTTCTAATTCAGGGTCACTCTTGGCTGAACGCTGGGAACTGAGCATTAGAAGCTAAGAGGAGGAGTGCCAACTCGCAGATCATCTAGAAGGCTCTTCCTTTGCTGGTTTCAACACCCATCTCCCTAAGAGTTCTCTTAGTTTGCACTCAGTACTGAATCAGTAGCTTAAGATTCTTATAACAAGTCTTACACAAGCTTACCTTTACTTGATAATGATAAGGCTGACATCCGTACCTTCCAAATATTCAGAAAAGTAGGGTGAAGTAAACCTCTAAGCAGACTTGTAGCAAATCCTTTGCTAAAACAAAGATCCCTTGGGATATTGCCTCTATCCTAAGGGTTCCAAAAGAAGTTCCATTCATGAGCATATTCAGTTTTATGTAACACTGGGTTACAGAGCAGCAAGATTACAGGATTCTGACAAAGGAGTGAAGCGCGACTACATTACTGTGTGGTAAGGTCTACAGAACATTATTTTGGATGGAAAACTACAATGTTCAATAACATGTATGATATGATTCTTACTGGTTTTAAAAACTGAGAGTCAAACAAACATACCTATATGTAAATAGAGATTAAGTTTAATCATGTTTAGCTCTAAGTGAGGGGATTTCAAGTGACTTGTTTATCTTTATGTGCTTTTCTATATGTCTAGTTTTCTCTGAATGATCATAAAAATTAATCAGATGTTTATATTTCAAAAAATGAATACACTTTTATAATTCAAAATATAAGTCTCAAATACCTTGAGTCCATTTATCTAAGAAACTTAAAAAATAAAAGGCACCTGTCCCCGGGCCAGACCTCATGAGTTCCAGGTTGCTCCTCTGGTTCTTATGTCTCTTCCCTGTGTTTCTAGTTTCTGAACTGTTGCACAGGCCCAGCCATTGTGTGATGAGTGGACAACAACTCTACTGTGGTCCAAGTTACTTTTGCCAGACTGCTCCTCCTTGTGTGGCCTAGACTAACCCTGTCTGCAAGGTGTGTGTTTCTGGATTCAGTTAAACACTGAAACATTTCCGTGTAATGTCCCCTGGGAAGAATGCCACTTAAGCATTTATCTGTCCTCACCAAGATGGTTTTGGTGAGCTTAGGGGGAAACTGAGGCAGCCAGGGAGCCGGGATTCCAATGGGTTGCCAGAGGAGAAGAGAATTTCATGTAATATAACTGGTTCAGAAGTGAGAGAGGTCCACTCACAAGGCAACTTATGTCACAAGGTTTGCTATTCAAGCAATACCCAGAACCCACTATATATACATATATATGTATATATATATATATATATATACATATATATTCTCATCATTTAATGAAATCTAATGGGAGTTTACAACAATGATCAGGCTTCTAAAGTCTATATATACATACGTACCATGGCTAGAGTTACTGGTTCAAAACCTGGTCCTGTTTAATGGAAGACTCACCCATGTCTTAAAAGTCTTCTTTGGAACTATAGAGATATAATTAGTGGTATGACTTGCTATTTACTCAAAGTCCTTCAAAACTCTGTGTGCTTCTCAGAACAGTTGATAGACCCCTATAATTGATTCTCATTCTCTGTCTATCTGTCTGTCTGTCTGTCTGTCTCTAGTCCTGTCTCTGTCTTTGCTCAACTCCACTGAGTTACAAGAACCCCATTGTCCCTGTATCAGCTCTATCTCTTGGAGATTCTCTGTCAGTTAAATCTACTGAGGAAAGCAACAGATCCGGATGACCTAGACTTTTCCTGGTGTCCTACCTGTACTCATTAGCACTTTCTGGTCAAGGTGGCTTACACATTCTACCAACAGTCTCTGTCCTCAAGACCAACTTAATAGGTTCACATACTCTGCAAATGTAAAAGTTCACCTTAGAAAGTCACCACATTTCAAGCCTCCTTGCTACAAGAATCATTGTGAGGCAGGAACCCAGGCTATGGAAGTGATATAAGACAGTGAACTCTGTTACTCTTTGTCCCTCTTTATCCTTCTGAGGCACTGGGATATTCTGTCACCAAATGAGGAGGGCTGACCTGCTCAGACACTATCAGGCTACAAGTCAACAGAGTTAGTAGTGCAACAGCTGGCCTTCCTCCGGCTTCCTGCTTCCATTACTGTCAATAAGAGTTCTTCGTGCTAACTTCTACCGTTGACAGTTATGGAATAATGTAAGAAAACACACATATAAAGACTCTGAAAATTTAAAGGTAACTGGGGCTAGAAAGAAGGCTCCGCAATTTTGAGCTCTTGCAAAAGCTCCAGGTTTGATTCCCAGCATTCACATGGTAGATCACATTTATAACTCCAGTTCCAGGGAATATGCTATCTCTCTGGACCTCCACAGACTCTTGAACACCTGTGGTACATATCCATATGCTCTCTCACACATAAAAACACACACCTAAAATTAAATAAATAAATTTCGGGGGGAAATACAGAGTGGTGTGGATACATCAGGTTTAGCATCTCAAGGTGAGCTCCCACCATCTGGGGGAGTCGGCAGGTAGGCACTCCCTTGGGCAGCCATGCACGGAGCAGTGCAAATCACGGATATTAAATTATGTTGGATTTGTTGTTGAAGATGATTATAAATTATATTAGCTTTGAAAATTACATTAATGTGGGGCTAAAGAAACTTCTTGGTAGCCAGGCTAGGCCATTCATTGAGCCTCATCTCCATTCTCTGGCCGTGAGTCTCACTTTTCCACTCCTTGCTGGCTGGTGTTTCAGCAGAACACCTCTAGTCCCATGCCCCTCTTTAGCATGTGGGGTTTATAAAGTACCACATGCAAACACACATCCTCCCTTTGTGCTTCTACATTTAAACTGCAGTTTCTCTAAATGAAGCACTCTATTTTTTCCTCCTTTTTTCCCAAAGCTCCAGGCCCTTCCATGAGCACAGAAAGGACGCCTGTGCTGTGGGCACAAGTGGAGACCATTGTGCCTGCAATCTCTCACAGTGGGAGGATGTTTGCACTCATTCGTCCTGTTACCTTGGAGTCTGTCTGTCTCAGAGATGCTCCTGCGTCCACCAGAAGCTGGCATACAGCCCGGTTCCTTTGGCAGGCGGCCTTGTGCAGTGCAGTCTCGCCCCTAAATCAAAGATTAAGAAACCAGGCAAGGGTTGGAGACAGATGAGGTGACAGAGAAAGCCAAAGGGTGAGGGGCCCACCTTGCCCTGTTCCTGATAGCCTCCTCCCTTGTGAGTAGCTGAGACATATGCCAGCAGAATATATTCATGCTAGGGAAGTGACCCAGGCATGTCTACATATTCCTCAAGTCACTCATTAACAGACCTAACATCTAACTTTAGCCTCTTGTCCGAACTGGATGTGGCTTGGGGATAATTTTTAAATCACAACTATTATACTTAGGATACACTCAGTGATACTCAGCAAGCAAACTGTGCAGATGTGTCTAAAAGCTTAAGTGAGAGCAAGAAGGGAGCTCTATATAGCTCACACACTCCCTTCCTTCTTCAAACATGGAAGAAGCCATTATGACTTTCAGAAGTGTATCCTGAGAACTCAGCTTCCAGAGCCAGGCTGACTTCTCTCCCTGCTCTACCACCTTCTAAGTGATAAGGGAATATCTGAGAGGCTCTGGAAGTCTCCATTAGGACTCACAGGCTCAAATTCTCCTAAGAATGCAACAGGCCTGAGACCAGTGCATGTGGGAAGTGGCAAAAGGAAAAGGCAGATGCCCATCTGTCTCACAAGTGGGCTAAGGAAGAAGAGATCGCCACTCTCAGTTCCAAGGTATAAAGGTGTTTAATGCCAACATGCTTTGTGAAAAATCAAAACGTCGACCACAGAGAAGCCAATGCAGGATGAATGTTATCCCTGCGAACAACCATGCCAGCACACCATCCCTGTGGAGCAGTGACTACTTCTGTGCGCAGCAGCTCAGGTGTATCCTGTCTCACTTGCCCTCCCTTCTCTCCATTCCTATTGGCAATCAGCTCCCTGCTTACCAGGTCATTTCTCTCTAAACCCACTCTTCTTTATCCCTGATCTAACTTTTTTGAAACTCTCTGGTAGTTCTCACTCTGGCTTTCAGAGTTAATTGTTGATCTTTTTCTTATTCTTATGCTAGTGAAATAATAGTTATTTGTATGTCATAGGAATAATAAAGAAAGACAAAAACAAACTGTCAGTTTGGGAACCATCCCAGAGCTGATAACTGTTTGAATAACAGTGCTTCCAGCTCTTCAGGGGGTGGTGTATGACTTGGTCTATCAGACTGACAAGCAGAAGTTGTGCCATTACATGCAGCAAATGTCTTAAGGCATCGGGGCTTCATTTTCTCACAAATCCTATGTGAGAAAATGTCGTATATGGTGGAGATGAAGATGTATGCCCTTATTTACTGTCAGAAGTCCCAGTCCCAGTCCCAGTCCCAGTCCCAGTCCCAGTCCCAGTCCCAGTCCCAGTCCCAGTCCCGGTGAAGAAACTTGTTGGTAGGATGCTCCAGGCTGTGAAAGGGATAGCCCTGACTATGTATATAATCATCACAATAGAAATTATTAGGTTTTGTTGTGAAGCAGATTACCTCTGTACATCTAAACAGTTTAAAGTTGGATTTTATTCTGTGAAATTAAAACCACCTGCTGTGCCTCATGGACTAGATATACTTTGAACACAACTGTTTAGACTATATAAGGGAAGGGAACACTCACGTTTCACTGTCTGCCATATCCAGTAATTCCGCAGGTCCTAAACCATAACAAAAAAAGTGAGATGTCAAAAGTATAACCCAAAACTAACTGTTGGCGGAAAATCTGTGTGTGAATAATTAACATGGTGAAGAAAATAATAACTGAAAAAATAAAATTGGTGACAGGGTTAATCATAAGACAACGCGAGAGTAAGAAGATTATAACCAGTTTCCCAAACCACACCAGTCAATATGTACAAAATTGGAGAGTGAAAGGATGTTGTGGCCTTGCTTATCAAGATTCTTTCCAGGAGGACTGGAGAGATGGCACAGTGCATAGGAAAGCCTGCTATGAAAACAAGAGGTTCTGAGTTCAAATCTCCAGCATGAAAATTTAAGAAAATGTTTATAGGGCTGGGCATGACCCTGTATGCCTGTAACCATAGCAATGGTAGGAAAAGCAAGGTAGATCCCAGGACCTTAGTGACCAGTCAACTTATCCAAGTAGTGGGAGACCCTTTCTCAATGAAGTGATACAGAGAGTTGTGAGGAAGACAGCTGAAATCCTCCCCTGACATCCTCATGGGTGGATGCACCCACTGTATATGTGTGGAGCCACCATGCACATGACACACAGACACACACACAGGCAAACAGACCTACACACAGTGAAATTGAAGAAATGAAATTAATTGGAAAAGAATAACTGAAAATTCATCATCTCAGTAGATGAAAAGGCAGCCAAGTGGACTCGGGTCTCTCACTCTCCAGCTTCAGGAGAGGACTTCCATTAGTGTAATGAGAAAAGTGAACACACACACACACACACACACACACACACACACACACACACACACGCACGTCTCACAGCTATATTTTTGAAATAGAATAAAAGTCTACTTTTTGAACATTTCCATTTTCAAAATGGAATAACTGTCATGGATAYATCTCAGATGATTGCGTGACATATCCTCCACGTGTTAGACTGGAAATGTATAGTGTGCTGGCCTTTCTCTTTCTCAGTGTCTGGTTAGCAATTAATTCCCTTCTTCTGCAAACATTTTTGGGATCTTTGTCATTCTACTGTCTGATTACTACTTCCTTCTTTGAAATCCCGCCCCTGTTTACTCTGAAGGTGTCAGTGAGACACATGTCTTCCATGGAAGCCCCTCTGAGCGGATACCATTCTCTACCAATATGCCACCTACTCTCTATGGGTAGGTTCTACTTGTCATACTGAAGCAAGATAAGTTATCAGCCATACTGAAACCATTCAAGGCAAGTCGAGACTGATAATTACATTATTTGACATGAAACTTGTCCAACTGTTTTAAAATCATCCGCTTAGCTGTTTTTCAGTACACTGAGACTCTAATAAACCTCTTGAAGCTTTGTCTTATGCTTTTTTTGTTGTTTTGTTTCTCAGTACTGTGTCCTCCCTTGGTGCTGAATATTGACTCTGGTCCTAAGCAAATGCTTAAATGTTTGAGTTGATGAATAAATCTGCTTGAGAGGTCCAAACATGGTCCTGGTACCAAAGACAGTCTAGTCTTTAGAGACATGACCCTTGAGATTTGTGACCCATGTTGGTAGAGAGCATTATCATTGAAAATTATTATATATAAAGTAAAAAGAAATAAAGAAGAGCTTATAAGTTTCTAATCATGACTGCTTCTGGCAGGGCAGTGGTTGAGAAAGCCAAGAATCCTTGTAACTCTCCTGATCATGTAAGAGCTAAGTCACCTTGAATCTTCCTATGGAATGCAGCTAGACGCAGAAACYATTGCTAAAGAGACTGTTAAAGCTACCTATCATCACTAAGCTTCCACATATCCTGTCTGTTAATTACTCTCAAATGTTTAGATGGTGTTCATGGCCTTCCTCATGGAACTCCCCCTCCTTACTGTGTTGATGAGGTTACGCCTTCTCGCCTAAAATCTAGCAATGGCCTACCTGTGTATTTCTCAGACCTTCTCMGATTCTAAGCCTGTTTCCCAATCTTCCTATCCATGATAGCCTTCCCTCTCCTAACCCTGTACCTAAAACTAAAATGTTCCTCCAAGCCCAATTGTGGCAAGGTCATTCACAAATGTCCAAAGAGACATTTGACACATGACTTCTAAGCCTTCTCCGAGTCCTATGCTGCTACAGKTTCTACCTTATGGTGTGTCTTTCTTTTAAAATGTATGTCTCCATTGCTTAACTGAATTATTCTAAATCTCTGGAAGATAAGAATCACTTTATTGTTTCCATCTGCATCTAAATTATATATTCTATGGATCCTTTAATGGTAACATTTACCCTTCACCTTGAGTTTTCAGAGTCAATAAGCATCTGAGTAGAAGTGTCTGACACCCCTTAAATGCTTCATAAACTTTAGTGTAACAACNATTGCTAAAGAGACTGTTAAAGCTACCTATCATCACTAAGCTTCCACATATCCTGTCTGTTAATTACTCTCAAATGTTTAGATGGTGTTCATGGCCTTCCTCATGGAACTCCCCCTCCTTACTGTGTTGATGAGGTTACGCCTTCTCGCCTAAAATCTAGCAATGGCCTACCTGTGTATTTCTCAGACCTTCTCAGATTCTAAGCCTGTTTCCCAATCTTCCTATCCATGATAGCCTTCCCTCTCCTAACCCTGTACCTAAAACTAAAATGTTCCTCCAAGCCCAATTGTGGCAAGGTCATTCACAAATGTCCAAAGAGACATTTGACACATGACTTCTAAGCCTTCTCCGAGTMCTATGCTGCTACAGGTTCTACCTTATGGTGTGTCTTTCTTTTAAAATGTATGTCTCCATTGCTTAACTGAATTATTCTAAATCTCTGGAAGATAAGAATCACTTTATTGTTTCCATCTGCATCTAAATTATATATTCTATGGATCCTTTAATGGTAACATTTACCCTTCACCTTGAGTTTTCAGAGTCAATAAGCATCTGAGTAGAAGTGTCTGACACCCCTTAAATGCTTCATAAACTTTAGTGTAACAACYGTAGTGCTTTGTGGCACACCACAGCTGACCAAATTAAGTCAAAACACTGAACCGTCTGTGAAGGAAGGGGACATAAAAGGGCCACTTCACTCTCACTTAATCGGAAGCCACTTGTTGACTCAGTTTCCGGAGCTCCACACACTCCAGGCTTGTTCAGTTTCTGATAGGAGAGCCACAAGGTCAGGAGCAAGAGGATCACAGGCCCTCCAGCTCCATCCAGAGAGCTCCAGCTACCTTCAGAGAGCACTTTAAGCCATTTATTTAGAGAAGAATTCCAGGAACACAGCATCACGGCTTTACCTGGCAGCTGACTTGCCTGTCCCTGCTGCCTTCTGCGCAGTGACTAAGGCAACAAAGACCTTGCAGCATTTTTTCCTTTATTCTTTGCTACAGTGAGTCCCAAGACTTGCTGGGTCTATGCTTCTGTGCTGGTAAGGGACCAGAGAACATTTTAACTGGGCCAAGACAGCAATAGTTTAACAATCTAAAGATGAAGATGAGGAAAAGAAGGACTTCCTTCCTCACAGTAGCTGACCAGAATCACCACAACTGCAGCTCTGAGTGATCTCACAATGATGACCCACCCTGGCTCAAGCACCTCTGTGGCTAGCCAGGGTTCCTCTCCTATTCCTTTAATACCCTGTGGCTGGCAGAGGTAAGAGAAAAAGTCACCAATGGTGGAAGCTGGCACTGTGTTCTTACAGCACTCCACTTGAGTGTTTAGAAAATGCCTCTGAAATGATGRGTACAATTAACCCAACGTCCATGATCCTCCATGACAGAGCAYAGGATGGCTAAAGAACATTTAAAACACTGGCAAGCCAGTTTGTGACTTAGCCAACTGCCTTATTGATTCTAAGATGCTCTAATAAAGGAAGATTCAAGAGAAAAGGTCTTCAACTGAGCTGTGTTTCCCGTAGTTGGTCTCTGTAAAGAGACAGACTGTAATGTCTGAGTCTTTGGATTGTGGCTCTTCTGCATCTGTCTTGGATTTGAATCCATGCAGTGTTCAGAGTGTGAAGTTGGTTACTTGTTAATGTTTCTTACTGTATCAGTGAAATACACATTGCCATGTTGGTTATTGCCATGAATTTCTCCATGAAATGGATTTTTCCCCAGTATTTCAATAAATATTGATATGTCAAAAAAAAAAAAACAAAAACAAAAAACAAAAAACCACTGGCAAGCAAATCGCCAATGCAAGTGAGGGAAGGGCAGCAGGCGGAACATTCCAGGTGGGAGCAGAGACCTGTGTTTGAGAGTGCTAGAACTGCCTGTGGATCCCATTCCTGTAACTGGGCCACTTCTGTGGCCTCAGTGGGAGAGGATACTCCTAGTCTTGTGATGACTTGATATGCCCRGGGTGGGATGGCATCCAAGGGGCCCGCCCCCTTCTCAGTGGAGGAGGGCAGGGAGGATGGGGTCCCAACAGGGACCTGAAGAGGGTGCTGTGGCCTGGATGTATATGTGTTAAAGGGTTGCRGCATTAGGAAAGTTGAGAGCCACGCTGGCTTAAAGGGTTATCTTTGCAGGGCAACAACCGCAGAGGCGTCCACGGCAGAAACATCTGAGTACCGGCCTTCATGCCTCCTGGCTTGTACTACCCTGACCTGTGGGGACCTGTGCTTTAACACTGTGCTGATCTAGTTAGCAGTCTTGATGTGCAGCTCRAAGAGTGGGTGGCAAAAAAGAAAAAAATAATCAATGAAACCCACACCAACTTTCTTTTGAAAGACAAAATGCGTTTAAAAAACAGCACCTAATTTTTTTGTTGTTGTTAATCTGAGTCTCAGAGAAAATGATAATAAATAAATAGAACTGTATTTTTCCAATGTGTTATCAATGGTTGAGAGTTGGACTTAGGATTTATTTTATTTATATATATAAATATCCCCATTGTGGATGCTCTATGAACTTTCCTCCAGGGAATCTTAAATAAGAACACTAAACTATCAACAGATAATTCAATTTTCTACCTATACAAAGGCATCTGTGGTGGTAGAAATGATAATGTGGCCCCAATCTCAGGCATTTTCAGACTTGGTCATCAGTTGGTGATGTTGTTTGGGGAGGCTTAGGTGTTACACTTTTGCTGGAGAAAGAACATCACTGAGGGCAGACCTGGAGCTTAACAAAGCCTCTGCCTCTTTTGGTTTGTTCTCTCTGCCTCATGCTTGCAGTTGAGGATATGAGCTCTCGCTACATGCTCCAGCTGCCGTGCCTGCTGCATGTGACTGCATTTCACTTCKGTGATGGACTCTAACCTAGAATCGTAAGACCAGTAACCCGTTCTTCTAGAATTTGCTTTGTCATGGTTTTCATCACAGCAACAGAAAAGTAACTGACAGAGAATTCTTGCATCTTTGTTCCTCCAAGTTGGCTTTTGTTTTGTTTGTTTTGTTTGTTCTTTTCTTTTCAATCTCACAGCTATCCTGCACCAGAAGATAAGTGTGAAGTCTTTATTGAAGGACTAGGGTAGAATTCCTCTATGAGAGTTTCACCTTGAATACAGAGACAGAAACTGTATCATACACTTGCATGAGTTTGGGCAGGTAATTGAGCCTCAAGTGTCTCCGTGTTTACTCCCTATCCAAAGGAGATAAGTAGAATTTACTGTGTAGAGTTGCAATGATT
>BDUI01012893.1:7683-17697 GCA_002335545.1 Apodemus speciosus | reverse complement strand
GAACTGGCCAGGCAAAGGCTGGTCCAGGCTTTTAGGCTGGGGAGTGAGGAGTGCAAAATGTGAACAACCAAAACCCAGCACTCTCAGTCATGGACTAGGGATCTTAGTAGGACATCTAGGTTTACAAACAATCCTTAGACCAGTTTAGTGGTTTTTTTTTTTAAAACTTCTTGAGTCTGCATTTACCTCTAGAATAGAAGAAGAAGAAAGAAAGAGAAAGAAAGAAGAAAAGAAAGAAAGAAAAAACAAAAAAATGTAGCGAGATGATAAAGCACATGWAAAATGTCAGAATGGAGCCAAAAATAAGGCCCTGAGGTAGAACCCCACTTTGTCAAAGGCTCAGCTAAATCCTGAAAGTATTACTCCACTGTTCACCTGCCCGTGTGAATCACTCCACCATCAAAGCAGAAATACCCACGAAGGAAAGTGAGTTGGTGTGAGGAGCAGAAATGTTCCTTCCCAGTCTCTTCTAGTAAACAGGGCTGACTGAATCACAGGCTCGCTGGAAAACCCTCATCAGGCAGGAGGATGTTTCAGGAACAGAGACTCCACTTGAAGGCTTTGRCAGCCTCGCTTATGTTTCCATTTGTGCTTGGGTGGAGGTGACCTYAAGCGCCCTCCAGACTCAGCGATCATGGGAGCAATTATGTCATCTTTCTTCTTGTGTGTTTGGGTGTTAGGGTCTCCTCTTGGTGAAGCTTTGATTCTAGTCCTTACGTGTGGACTATCTTCATCTGCCCACCGGTTTCCTTTCATCCTTTCTCCTCTTGACTTCTATCTTTTATTTATTTGTTGGTTGGTTTGTTTGTTTAGCTACTTCTTACCCTACTTTTCTCYTCCTGGTACCAATTCTGTGCTCTGAAAGTACAAAAACAAACAATAGCAAGAGCAAGTCTGCAGTGTCCTGTGACAGGAAAAGGTTGTGTGGGAGATGTGTGGGAGAGTGAAGGGTTAACTGTCTTAGAAAGGGTGAATGTCCCCATTTCCCCCTTCTTCTCCATGTCAAAATCAATTTAAAATGTCAACAGTCTGAGAGTGATTCTGTTTTTAAATGTTCAGATCTCTTTCAGAAATGGCATTTATGAAAGTGTTCCCYGAACTGTACATACATTCAGGGGTTCACGTGTGGCCCTGGTTCTTTTACATAAAGAAACTCGAGTTCAGGACCCAAGAGATCAAACTGTATCTTGGGYACATTGTTACAATTTGGGTGTAAAGCCATCAGAGGAGGTGTGTCATCTGGAACTGTTGGGCATTCCTGAGTGCGACTGGAAATACAGCCTAGTGTGCTTCCCAGGGTACCCCTGTGAAAACTGCACCAGATAACCACAGTAAAACTAAGAGTCTCCACCTTAACCGAGCAACCGGCTGAGCACTGTGTTTTCAGGGAAACTATTAGCAACGCCCCAACGACCCAGTTCCTTAACACCTAYCGCGCTTTCCTGTAACAACCATGCACCAATCCCACTCAGCCTGACTTTAGCCCCTGTAGAAAGCATTTTCTTTTTTYCCCCTAATCACTAGTATTCAATTAATCTGGACTGGGTCATTTAGTAGACAGTATAGGGATTTCAGGGCACATGGAGGTCAAGAATATTTTGGCTATTTTCCCCAATTTTCCAGCAGCTSGTCTCTACCACAATTGAGAAGGGGTCTTTTCGAGACAGACCCATTGCAGAAACAGGTGGTTTTCTACCCTTTTGAATCTCTTATCAGCTAGAACAATCTATGCTCACAGAGTCATGTGTTCCTACCATGAACATTAACTTATGGTTAAATTTGGTTGTATACATGTYGGGCTAAGGTAAACTGGAGCTTTGCCAAGGGTAAGATGGCTTTCAGCGCTTGCCAATTGAACAGATATTGATTTCAGAGCCTGCCTGTGCCAAACACTGCATCAGGTCATCAGACGCAAACAGTGGTATGAAGTTTGTTCTCCAGAGAAGGACTGTACTCAAGTGGGACAGACAGCAATACAGATGAATAAATGTGCATTTAACACCAGACAGTGAGACAAGGGCCATGGGCAGGAGGTACGTTCTGGGCAGTCTGTCAGAGGAGGCCTCTCAGAAGACAGAATTCCCTGAGCAGGCACCTAAAATAAAGTAAGGCACTGAGAAGTTCAGGTACATAAGGGAAGAATTCTCCAGAGACAAACAGCAAATGCAAAGGCCCAGAGACGCGGGACAGTTCTTAATGAGGTTATGGAGCAGGAAGGTTCTGTGACCACAGTGCAGTAAAAGCCAGAAAATAGGCTGGGAAAAGATTTAGCAATGCTAAGTTTGCAGTGAGCAGGTTCAAGGGCTGTGAACTTTGTAAGCCCTAGAAAGCCCTGGGCGATTAAAAGCGATAGAGAGAAAATCTAAATCAGACATGGTTTTAAAGGATCACTCTTTCCGAGGTACAAAGGCTGAGAGATAAGCTGTCAGAGAATGGCAGCAGCCAGGCCTGTGGTGATGGTGTCAGGAAGGAAGGGATGGCAGGGACTTCTGGGTCAGACCAACTTGGGAATTAGAGCCAGCAGGATTTTCTGTCAAGATGGAATGTGGAGGAGGAGAAAGGACAGACTCAAGGATTCTCCAGTGTTCTTGGTCTGAGAAACTAGATGAACCGTCATGCCTGAACAGAGTTCTTTGCTAACTCTGGATGCCATTTAAACTTCCAAGTGCCCATCTACGCAGACGCAGACGGTGGAGTCTACAGTGAAAGGATTAGCCATGCTCTCTAACTGTAAACACTGCCCGTGGAGCTGAATGAGAAATTGGCTAGGGGTAGATAAGGAAGMGAGGGAAGCCAGAGTCCAGGGGTAGATAAGGAAGAGAGGGAAGCCGGAGTCCAGGCCTGGTCTGAGACRCAGAGATCTCAAAGAGCATGTTTCCTCCAAGGAAACTAAGAACGATAAAAGAAAAACTGGCAAGTCATGGGAGTGGAGTATCTTGGCGACCAAATGCAGACCGAGTTTAATGGAGTTTGATGGATGAACTACACCACGGGTTCCTGAGAAACAGGCAAGGCAATGATGGAGAATTAACGGCCTTGGCTCTATGCAACAGACTGACAAGCRTGATTCCATGAGAATTTGGAAGAATAGTTGTTCAGAGTGGGTACCGGGAAAATTGGGTCAGGAAGTAAAAGCCGAAAGCATAAACAGACATGCAAGAACCTTCCAGAAAGAAAATGAAAATAGCCAAGTGGCTGAGGATAGACCTGGGCTCGGAGGAGAGTCTCTTTCTTTCTCTCGTTCTCTCTCTTTCTCTCTCTCTCTCTCTCTTTCTTTCTTAGATGTGGATAATTAACTGTGTATGTGTATGTATGTGTGTGAGTGCGTGTGTGCGTGTGTATGTGTACGTGTGTGTGAGTATGTGTATGTGTGTATGTGAGTGTGCGTGTGTGTCTGTTGGTGAAAGAATTNAATGTCTCCAGATCTTCCATCATAAGTAATTATCCTCCCCTCCTTCCCTCAGGCGGAAGTGTGATGGATTGCCCAGTGATTCTCCAGAAGCTGGGACATGACACATGGCTGCCTCTGACAAATGAACATCAGATAAACAAAAGCGTGAACAAAAGCAACCGCATCCTTGTCACGATGGCAACGTCTCCAGGAAGCAAAACCAACAGGAAAATAGTGTCCGTTGATCTCTCTAAAGGGGGCTCTCCAGATCACCTGGAGGATGGCTACCAGTTTCAATCAAAAAACCTGAGCCTGAAGGTCCTTGGGAACCGRCGGGAGAGCGAAGGCGTGTACTTTGTGAGCGTGGAGGAGAATGTGTCTGTTCAGCAATTCTGCATACAGCTGAGGCTTTATGGTAAAAATGAGAATTTTCGTACTCCACACAGGAGGGCCTAGTTGGTTCAGTCCCAGAGTTCAGGCCTTTCTCAGAAGTAGAATGTCTGGAACTGGAAGCAACTTGAAAGATCAGGTCCAAAAAGTATTTAGGTTTAAGGGAAGCACTTTGACAAACAGACATTAATGGGTTTTTTCTTCCCACTGGTGGAAGCTGATTTGATTCCGCATTTGAAAGGGCAGGAGCCATGTTGTGTGGGGGCTGAAGGGCTGGCTTAGTTTGCATATCAATGTTTTTAATAAAAAAAMMWTTTTTTTCTATAAAGTTTGACTTTTACAAAGTTCGACTACAACTGAACAAACCCAACTCCTCTTTCATTTGCCAGGGACCCAGACCCCAGCAGCAAGCGATCTCACATGTGCTTGCTCACACAGGCGTGGGATGTTTGTTACAGCAGAGGCTCTGGGTAAAGAGAGCTGATACTCCACCCACAGGCAGATCACCAAGCCCAGAACTTTGGGGGAAGCTCCCACCTACACCGTGAAAGAAACCTCTTTTCTCATTTGAACCAGGATCTGCTTATGTAGTTATTTAGCTATGGCCCTGTAGAACCTACATTTGGCTGGACGCAGCACTTTTCTGAGTCCCTTTAACCTCTGATCCTTGTTCTTGAAGACACCTACAATTCCTATCCCTTAGGCCCCGAGGTGCATCTGCTTTCCAAAGCTTCCTGGCAGCTGTGTGGGGATTTCTTTCAAAAGGATGTCTTACATCGCCAAGGATGGGACAAGGAGATCACAGCCAGCATTTTATTGAAAGCTGCAGCTTTCTAGGAGAGAAAGAGAAACATTTGGCTCTCCCCTGCAAACAGAGGATGCTCCTGTAGCCCTCTGCTGAGTGCGCCTGGAGACCGCACGGCGTGTGTTTTAAATAACGTAAACGTTATATAATCTGTCCTTTTGTTCTTATGAGTTTACTGATTTCATCACACCTTATATAATCAGCTGGGTGTGTTGGGAAGTGTGGCCTCTGCAACCAGGACTTTCTTTGAGGAGAGAGAGAGAGAGAGAGAGAGAGAGAGAGAGAGAGAGNGTGTGTGTCTGTTGGTGAAAGAATTCCAGGAGGCAACTGATAGTGCTGGGGGCGGCTTACAGAGGCAAAGCCTGAAAGCATGCAAGTGCTCCTCTAGGGAGCACGCTAGCCTTGAGTGGGAGCACGGGCCATTCCTCCAGGTAGATAGGCCGATTGGGATGTCCATAGATTGAAATCTGCTTTTTTTTTGTTGTTGTTTCTTCGATATTTTTTTTTCAGTGAATCACAAAGGGAGGTAACCCCTGGGAGAGGAGGCAGAAGGCCAGGCTGTGGCTTTGAGACAAGTGGAGGTATTAAGTACTCAGCACTAGAATCCCTGAGAGTGGTTTGAAAGAGCTTTGAGTTTTCATTGGGGTTTTCCCCCTCTGTTCTTGTTGGTTCAGCATTTTTTTTTTTAAAAAAAGGGAAACAAAACAATCTCTTGTAATTATCTCAGGGGTTGTTGGAGAAGCAAGATTCCAGTTTGAGCCCAAAGAGCATCTCCTTCCTCGTTTCCACAGTCCTCAGACCCTTTTCTGCTTCTTCTCACCTGACTCGATGCTTCTGCGACTGTGTTTCCCTGGGCCCCTCCTTACTGTCACCCGCTCTTCACCCCAAATATTGAGCCTAGGCAGAGGAACTTCTAGTCTTTGACTCTGGCATTCGCTACTGTCTCGTTTACTTCTGTCGTCTGTGCCTTCGCTGTTCAGTCTGAATTGAGAGAACCCTGGTGTACGTGATTTGAGGACTTCCTCTGGATGCTCTGAAATACTGATGTTACAGTTAGGATCCTAGTGGGAATCCTGGTAGACCCTGATAATATGAGATAGTTCGAGAGGTGAGRAGAGTCTTAGCCTCTCTTTCGCTATCCTCAACACAACRAATGTCTCCAGATCTTCCATCATAAGTAATTATCCTCCCCTCCTTCCCTCAGGCGGAAGTGTGATGGATTGCCCAGTGATTCTCCAGAAGCTGGGACATGACACATGGCTGCCTCTGACAAATGAACATCAGATAAACAAAAGCGTGAACAAAAGCAACCGCATCCTTGTCACGATGGCAACGTCTCCAGGAAGCAAAACCAACAGGAAAATAGTGTCCGTTGATCTCTCTAAAGGGGGCTCTCCAGATCACCTGGAGGATGGCTACCAGTTTCAATCAAAAAACCTGAGCCTGAAGGTCCTTGGGAACCGRCGGGAGAGCGAAGGCGTGTACTTTGTGAGCGTGGAGGAGAATGTGTCTGTTCAGCAATTCTGCATACAGCTGAGGCTTTATGGTAAAAATGAGAATTTTCGTACTCCACACAGGAGGGCCTAGTTGGTTCAGTCCCAGAGTTCAGGCCTTTCTCAGAAGTAGAATGTCTGGAACTGGAAGCAACTTGAAAGATCAGGTCCAAAAAGTATTTAGGTTTAAGGGAAGCACTTTGACAAACAGACATTAATGGGTTTTTTCTTCCCACTGGTGGAAGCTGATTTGATTCCGCATTTGAAAGGGCAGGAGCCATGTTGTGTGGGGGCTGAAGGGCTGGCTTAGTTTGCATATCAATGTTTTTAATAAAAAAANAGTCATTCACGTCATGCTTTTTCTCTGAAGACTCAGTTTTCTCATTTAAAAATGGGAATAATTACTTTTAGTTGTAATAGTTGAGAGAATTAAAGAAGATGGATACGAAATACCAGTGATGTGCTGATCTCCTAGTGGTTATATTAAACATATAAACGTGGCCTCCCTTTTTACTTGTCTGTCTCATGACATTGGATTGTGTGATTGATAGGACCTGTAGCTACGATTAAAAACCCTACCACTGCTTTAGACCCACAAAGCCCTTGCCCCCCCCACCACATGCATGTACACACATGTACACACAGGCAGGCATGCATACCTACACACACATGCATGCATACATGCACACACATATGCATATGCACATGTACACACATGCACATGCATGCATACATGTACACACACAGAGGCACACACACACAGAGGCACGCATGCACACATGCACACACGCACCTGATGAAAGCCTACCACTGGAGGCTCATGCTTGTAGCTCATCATCTAGGATGTGGTACTCATAAGCCAGTCAAAACCCATCTTATTCCTGATAGAATAAGGCAGAGCACTCTAGACGGTGAACATCAGGAGAGGCATGCAGTATCCTAACAGTATCAGCAGAAAGGMGCTAACTATAAGCCAAATGCTTCTCTGTTCTATCTGAAGAGGCTCCTGGAATGGGCAGAGGGGCGAGGAATGATAWGAGCCACAGTTCCTTAGCAGCGACGACTCACACTTAAGGTTCCTCAGTGAAGGGGAAATGGCATTTGGCTARACTCTATTTTGACAACTAAGTCAGTGAACAGTTCCGGGACCTTTGTTTCAGTGATGGTTCCATTGCTCCTCCTCCTGACAGAGCAGGTCTCCACTCCAGAGATTAAAGTGCTAAACAAAACCCAGGAGAACGAGAATGGGACCTGCGGCTTGCTGTTAGCCTGCACAGTGAAGAAAGGGGATCATGTGGCTTACAGCTGGCGTGATGAGGCAGGCACACACCTGCTGAGCCCAGCCAACCGCTCCCACCTCCTGCACGTCATACTTAGCAACCAGCACCAAGACAGCATCTACAACTGCACCGCAAGCAACCCTGTCAGCAATCGCTCTAAGACCTTCGACCTACGGCAAGAATGTTGGCCAAAATCCTTCTCAGGTGAGCCCTTGGGTAGCAATCATGGCACCTCATCAATAGCAAACCCAATGTTAACTAGTCCTATAGCAGTGCTCCAACAGCCAAGCCTTGCCCACGATAGTTCACGTTTGCTTCGTACTGTCAAAGCCTCCGCGTACATTCAACAAGGGTGCTTTCCATGTTGGCCCCGGGTGGCATTGTATGACATTTGATTCACAGTTAAGGAACAAACAGGAAAGGGGGGCCCAGAATCTGAGCCAGACTCAGGTCTCCAAGGGCAAGACTTTGTGCCTTCTGCCTTGGATCCAGTGTTCAAGGATATGTAGGAAAGGGATTGCAGGTTGCAGGTCCTAAATCTGTGCTCTGTTACTGTTATGATGAGATAGTTCTTTGCCATCGATAAATACTTCCCTACTTATGTTCTAGATCATCGATAAGTACTTATGCTGCAAGAGAAGGGAGTAGATATGGAGTCTGATCGCTGCACCTCGGCAATGCGTTGTAAATATAAGATATAAGACATTTGCTCCATAATGATGTACAGGCTACAAGGGAGGGGCTTGTGCTGTGAATGCACTGTGAATCTTAGAGCCAGCTAGAGGACCCGAGGAATCAGAGCGATACTGGCAAGGTACTTTTAACTGTATCGTCTCTTTGGTTCACAATAAATTTGCAGGGAAGATGACACTACCAGCTTCATTTTACAGACGAGGAACTTGAAGTTCACAGAATTTAAGTATCTCCTCAAGCTTCTTCAACTCCAACTGGGGGAGTCAATGCCTAAACCTAAGTATTCTGAGTAGGTTTTCTCCTTTCTGGGGTAGAAAGCTTCGTTGCTGTGTTGGAGGAGAATGCTGATTACATAAGCCAATCTAACCACAAAGATACAGAATGGACCACTGCTCTCTCACGCCAGGCTGTGTRTCTCTGTACWGGAAGGTTCAGGGAGACACCCAAAAGGCATTTCTTATACCCTGGGGGAATGGAGCAAGAGTCATCCCAAGGAGACTCCAACCCGAACAGATGTAGATTCTATGTGACACACCAGATGGGTGGGGACAGAGGAGAGGGGACCATAGCTACATTATGTCTTCAGCATAGCACTTCCTGTGACAGAGACTTCCCACCCCCCAGAAGACTCTCAGATAGGAAATACCCCTGCTGTACCTCAGCATATTCCTTTGAATTCTGYCATGAACCTAATGCAGCCGTGTCATGGAAACAGTCAATCATCTCTCTACTTTCTAAATGCAGCCCACAGACCATGTGTAGGCTATCTTATCCAGGGCCTCCCTGCCCACAGCCATTCAGAGCACCCTGGCAAAACCAAGCACACACGGCTGTAGAGKGGGAAGCTTCCAGAATATGATCCTGGGGGTCTCTTTCCAGTTACAGGCATAAAAAACGCTCAGCTTTCTCTGAGACTTTTATTCTTCATCTATGACAGACAGCAGACAGGCTTTGATTGTTCACTACACACTGCCTACGCGGCCAGTACAGCATCAAAACCCTCACAGAAATCAAATACTGTAGACAGTGTGAACATCTCCACACTATGAATGAAGTAAAGAAGACAAGAAAAAYCTATGAAAGGCTCGATGGGATCATACACAGCRCCAGTGGGAGAACGGAGCTGTCTGGTACAGAAATCCTTATAGGTAGTCATGGAAGTGRCTGCGTTTAAAATACCTTAGAGATCATGATGAAAAAAAAAAACGAGTTGTTTTCCTTGGAGACAAGGGAAAAATACCCATTGTGCCAGGCCAGCTCTCGTCCATTGTAAGGAAGCAAATTTTTTACACTAACCTATCTAACCATGGAGATGAGCACTCCTTYCATGTTTCCAGAGAGCTTAACAAGGGTATAACTAGTGCAGAAGAAAATCTCGACAAGCCATAAAGTTCACACCTAAGGACAGTTAGCTCAGGATATCCTAAGCTAACACGGAAGATGGCTTTACTCATTTAAGCCATCCTGAGGATGACTCATACACTAGTGTATGTATGTATGTATGTATGTATGTATGTATGTATGTATGTATGTGTGTATGTATGTATGTATGTAAGGCATGGAGGGACACGGAAGGGAGAAACGCAGTGCACTGAGTAGAAGTCTTTGGAGACCTACTCCAGCCAGTAAAGCTACTAGACAAGACTTTCCTCTCTTGGGCCTCTGTTTTGCCATCTCGAAGAGGAAAAGGGCAAACTTAATGTTCTTTCCAGGGGTGACCTTTATGATTCAATTCCTGAGTATGCCAACAAGAACTGCTAATAAGGGATGCTAGGGTGTTTCAGTTTGCTGAGGGTGTCAATGTCACATGCTGGATGCTTTAAACTATTGGAAATCATTGTGTCAATGTTCTGGAGTCTAGAAGCTCAAGATCAAGGTGTTGTCAGGTTCGCTTTCTTCTCRGTCCTCTCCATGACTAGCGGATGACTTTTCTCCTCTGTGCATCCCTGGGTGTCTCCTTTC
>BDUI01012892.1:32240-49294 GCA_002335545.1 Apodemus speciosus | reverse complement strand
GTGCCCCGAGGCAAGGAGGCTGCTTCTGCTGTATACCAGGCACAACATGCACAGATCACCAAGTGAGTTGGTTGCCACGCGGGTAGGCGACCGCCTRCAGCTCTGACCTGAGGCAAGATGGCAGCTTTTGCTGCATGCCAGACAGGCTGGCCCCTATAGACCGCCACCGAGCTCCTTGCTGTYGGTCCTGGCCTCTGTCCCTGTTAGTAGTCTGTGGTGCCTTGAGGCAAGGTGGCTGTCCTGCCTGGGATCCAGGCACAGGCTGCAGGGACCTCTGAGCGAGTTGGCAGCCAAGCAGGTGAGCTCAGGGATCACCTGCCCCTCTATCCTGATGCAAGGTGGCTGCCCGGGCTACGGTCCCGGGCCCAGAGTGCACAGACCCCTGAGCGAGTTGGTGGCCACGCAGAAGATGGCCGTTGCACGCCCRACAGGCTGGCCCCTCAAGAGTGGCTGGTTTTAAATACCAGTGGTGCTGGCATGTTCTTCCCTCCTGACCCCAGTCCCACTCAGTGGTAGTAGTTTTGAGAAGTTCTTCCTTCAGAACAAAATTCCATGGCCCAAAATACTTACAGAAGTTCATTTTGAAGTTTCTTAGTGTCTTGCTTTGTTTGGGGGCGGGGCTCCATTCCTTTATCTGTCTGCATAGTGAAAACAGTTCCTATGTGGACTGAGAGTAGTTGTGAAATCATCTGCAACATATTTTAGGAATGGTTTTGTGACATGTAGGTGTTATTAATTAATGTACCACTTCATTAAGTACCCCTTTAAAATATAGTCATTATTCATGAAGGTTTTAGTGAACATCTCACACAAATTTGTCTCTAAATGACTTTTGCTATAAACTAATAACCCAATATTATTTAAGAGTACACACAAAGATACCATCGGCATTTTCATAAATTGTCCAACCTTCTCTGTAAAGTTATTTTAAGTCCTTTGTAAAGATAAAATTTTCATAATTAAAATGTGAGGGTATTTTAAGAACAGGAAATGAAATTTAATCACTCTTTTCTCCTGCAGGAAGTCACCAAGGCTGTTCAGCCCGTCTTGCTAGGAAGAATCATAGCATCCTATGATCCAGATAACAAGGTGGAACGTTCCATTGCCATTTACCTAGGCATAGGCTTATGCCTTCTCTTCATTGTCAGGACACTCCTTCTGCACCCAGCTATTTTTGGCCTTCATCGCATTGGAATGCAGATTAGAATAGCTATGTTTAGCTTGATTTATAAGAAGGTAAAAATTTTTGGGAGATGTTATCTGATTGGTCTTGTTTTACGATTTCAGCGCTTAAATTCAGAATTTCTTGCATGCAAGGCAAGTGCTTTGCTTGGTTTGCTGCCCTGCACAGTCTCAGGTATTCTACCTGACATGTCTTCCATGCTCTGAATGGGAGCTTGTACAAGAATAATTGTGAATACTTATTCCAGATTTATGTGCCTATGAAATAGATGGCAGGTACAAGTATTGTTCTGAGTTATCTATCTTTGATAATGCAAATTGATTCAGTAGACAGTTATTAAATACCTTCTGTAAATTACCTGTATTGCAAATGTGGTATTTTAAGGGAAGAATTTGATCAGTTTTGTGGATTTCACGACTTCACACATAATAGACAAGTGTTATAACAGTAAGCTAAATCACCAGTTTTTTTAATCCATTTTTTCAGTTAAAATGACAAATAGTACAAAACTCATTGACAAAATATCATCTTATGATAAAATGCTATCTATTTTTACAAATAATAATATATCATTGTTAATAATAACCTAAGGAATGCATTCCTATCTTAGCCAGCTACTACCACAGATGGTGACAGTGTCACAGTGGTGAACTTTTCCCCTGTCTTACTTTGAGCTTTATTTTTGCCATCCAGTGCATTCTAAAACTTTGTAACATTTTTGAAATAGCATATACATTGAGATCATATGAACTTACTTTGCATTTCTGCATTCATTAGCTATCTAAGAACCTAGACTGCCTAGGAATTATTTAAATAGATTAAAATGAACTTTAAGCTACGTAAATGTTGTCTTACATTTTGACAAAATTCAAGTCATTTCAATGGCATGTGCATTCACTAGTCTGTGTACGTGACTTCATTGCTCCACCAAGTGATAAAAGAAAGATATATTGGTGGCATTTAGATGCCGCCTTATTCTTTGCTATTTTCTTTCTTTAGTAACAAATTATATATATTTGGCTTATAAGGGCTATGGGTCTGAAATTGACCTCTAACAAGTAATCCATGATACCACTACAGTACATACTCAAGGTCAATTGTACTATAAAATCTTGATAGCCATACTTTATTGCTTAAAAAACGTTTCTATGGAGGCAGAGAAGAACAAAAAGAAGTCAGAGTTTATTTCAGTCTCTTATGCTACAAAATCATCAATTCATAAATTCTAGAAAACCATGTTGAATAATCAACAAAAATTTTAGAGATTATTTGAAATTTAGAATCTATAAAACTTGCTATCAAAGAAAACTGAACTTTAATAAGTATTTGTTAAAAGTACTTATCATAAAGATAATAACTAAGCATAYGTATATTGCACTAATGAATTATTAAATGTGATCTAATTTTATCTACCTACAACTTTCTACTATAGGTGCTATTATCTTTCTTTCAAAGAACTTAAAACCTATAAAGAAAGATCAGTGAAAATAGGTACTTCAAAACTTCAAAATAGATAAGTCCCAGTCTTGGAAAGTGGTTTCCAAGTAATTTGGTAAAATGAAAGTATGGAAACATAAGTTTGAGGCAAAGTACATATGAAGGTAAAGTAAGGGTGTGGGTAATATGTAATCAAGTCCTTATGTAAAATTTAGCACAGATCTAGTAATACATGTGCTAAATAATTTGAGAGGCATTTGTGAAGCGTTAGAAACTGTTACATACATATTTCCCTCTCAACATGAACGACTTGTGACTGCTGACCATTTAGTTTATCTTACAGACCACATTTAACTTCTCTGTATTGGCTCGTCACCAGAGAGTATGAGTGAATCTTCATGGTGCTCTAGTTGGTCCCTAGTTGCACTTTGTCTTTGTTCTTCCCATATCTTATATCCTTACCCCTATCTATACTGTTTTAGGTTTGTGGCAAGAACATATAGGATCCTTCCAACAATATTTGCAATTTATAGTCGATAAATTTACTCCCATAAAAATTCTGAAAGCAAACACGTTATAGTCAAAATAATGAATACAAACACAAACTGAACTCTGTCCATTAATTTGAAGATCACCAAAATAACTGAGTAAATATTTACTATGTGCTATGCATGAAGCCCCATGCTTTAGCCTGTGCATTACTTTATCTGTCACTGAAATTCCTTCTAAACACATGCAATCTATCTCAGYGAGTTCGCCCCCTCTTCTTATTGCTCTAATAATGTTTGTAATTACAGTCATTCCTTCTTTATTTTTGCTTCTATAGATATATCCATTGCATTAGTTCTACCTCTATAAAATCTTTCATATTTTTAAATCCAAATTAGGAGCCCGTTCTACTTTCTGCCTTCCTTAACTAATTTATTATACACATTTTTATAGTTTTCTCCCAGGCGAGAATTGTATCTTAATAAATATTAATTCCTGATGTATATGGACAATGGTTTATATCTATTAAATACTCAACAAATATGTGATGAGTTGAAACAAATAATAAGTGGGTGCTTTTCTGCCAAAGCCATCTAACAAAAAATAAGTTATTTAATTTCACAGGCTAAGGATTACTCTTTTTTATGATCATAATTTATCTAATAAGTTAAAACATTAATTTATAGATAAGTAAATAATATGTTTTAGTCAATGATCTTCCATGTTTTTTCCTTTGTAATATTTGAAGACTTTGCTTTGCTAACATAAAAATATTGATTCAGTTATTCATAACATACTTTGTTGAATTTAAGTACTTTTGTTCCAAAGAACTTGTGAAGGACTTTATGAAAAAATTAAGACAAGGATTCACTGCCTTAGGTTTCATCTTTTGTTTCTAAATTTTTAAATATTTTTTATTGTTTGACATCTTTTAAATATTTACATAATTAATTTTAGTTATCGGTATCTTCAGTTTCTCTCTCATTCCCTGTCTTCCCTTTCTGGAACTTGTAGGAAGTACCCTCCAACTTTAATGCTTTCTGCTTGTTGCCCATATGAGAGTATGGGTGGGAGGTTAGTCAGTGGAGCGAGGGCAGTTTATATGTATTGCAGACATGAGAAGAGAATGGGACAACTCCTCCCTAACAAGCATGAGCCTGCCCCASCCATCCTAAAATGTTTCACCATGTACAGATAACCTCAGCTCTAATGGGTCCCTGACTGCAAGTGATATGTCCTGTAGCTTACCTGACTTACTGTAATATTTGTTTCCGTTAAAAAAAATAAAACAAATCCCTAAAACTCAAACAAAAACACTCAAAACAACAACAAAAAGATTTAACTTTACAATTTAAAAATGGGAATACAATATCATTCTTATTGTCAAAGACAGAAAAGTTTCTATATGACAGAAAATATCCAAATGTAAGTATTTCAATATATTTGTTTTCAAGTTGAATATTTATAAAGCTGAGAAAGTATAAAATTAACAAATTTGAAACAAGGATGACCCTTCCTGTTAAGATACATGCAGTCACATCTTACTAAATTGTTACTTATGAATACATTTTACCTTTGTTTATTGATATTACCTAACTTCCCATTTTTTTCTTTTAGACTTTAAAGTTGTCAAGCCGTGTTCTTGATAAAATAAGTATTGGACAACTTGTTAGTCTTCTTTCCAACAACTTGAACAAATTTGATGAAGTATGTACCATTGATTTAATGTTTTATGCATTTTATTAGAAATCAAACAATTCTAAAGAAAGATTTATCCTGTATCAGATAACAGTGATAAGTAGTAATGTCCCACCCATAGCAGGTTTGGCTATTTCTGGAAACTGGGAAAGCTAGTTGTGTAGCAGAGCACCATTCTGAGGTCAGGTAAAATTGCCCAACTCAAACATACCTCAGCTTGCTCTTAATAATGCTTTTCAAAACTTAATCCTTATCAGACTTAGCTTGCTTCCTTTTAGTATAATGCTTTAAATTGTTATGTACTTTGGCTAAATATGATACTCTGAGCAGTTCTTGTTCTGTGCTGTCTTATGTCACAAGTAAATTCAAGGTCCTTGAGGACAGATACTGTGTTTTTTTTTTATCTTTGCATTTTCAGTATTTAATAGAGCATATGTTAAATAAATTACTGTTGAATTGAGTACCAGATACTTTGTGTGTGTGTGTGTGTGTGTGTGTGTGTGTGTGTGTGTGTGTGTGTGTGTAGTAAACCTCTTAGGAGAGTCCCTTGTTCTCACATGTTCTATATGAGGACACTAGCTTTATTTAAAAAGGACATAAATAAAACCTGGGCACAATTTCTAAGATACACAATCTCAATTCCACTATGCAGTAACTATGCATCAATTAATCTCAATACATATATTGTAGATGCTAAGAACCATGAATTTCTTGACTGGACAACTCTTCAGTGCTCATTCTCTCCCACATGTGTCTTTCTGCTTGGTTTTTGATGGTGGAGTGTAATACGCCCCTTGATTTTCTCTGTGCTTTTGTTTTTCAGGGACTTGCCTTGGCACATTTTATATGGATTGCTCCTTTACAAGTGGCTCTTCTGATGGGGCTTCTCTGGGACTTGTTACAGTTCTCAGCCTTCGGTGGCCTTGGTTTACTGATAGTCCTGGTTATTTTTCAAGCTATTTTAGGGAAGATGATGGTGAAGTACAGGTAGCAATCTTTGTCAAATATTGAAGGAATTTGAATTGGACCTCTCTAAGCCCTGACACTAAAACCATGCCATATCACTTAGAAGGGATTGTTTTAATTCTGTAAATAATTCTTTCTATAACAAAAGGGTAATTGTTTTTTCTATTTGTCTACAGTATTTCTCTGTGCATGTCTGAAGGTTCAGTACATTTTTATATTCATAAATTTAGGTAAAATGGATATTGTATTTATATGAGCAGGAAGAAAATGCCTAAATTTTGTATGGACCAAACTGGCCTCTTCCAAAGAGTTTGGTAGGCCATTCTACCAAAGCTTGTATTATTACTTTTATTGGTGATATGAGTTATGTGATGTGCTTATTGCAGAGAATTTTTAGTTTGCCTGTTGGAATATGATAGAAAGTTGAAAATCTGGAGACACAGTGTTTTGTTTAAGTTTGTWTATACTTTCATTTGCTTCACAAAATGGAAGTGGTCATCTCTTAGAGACTTTGTAAAGGATTGGATTAGAGATATTGTTCAAAGTTCATCTAATGGTGGGTATCTGACACTATTTTTAAAATATTTTTCTTCCTGTTTTTCTGCGACAGGGCTTCTCTCTGTAGCCCTGGCTGTCCTGGATCTCATGCTGTAGACCAAGCTGATCTAGAACTCAGAGGTCTGCCTGCCTCTGCCTCCTGAGTGCTGGAATTAAAAGTGTGCTCCACCTGGTTAGAATTTTGTTTGTTCCCAGCTGTACATGTTTATCTATGTAATAAAACATAGATAACAACATGTTTATCTATGTAATAAAAAATATGGAATTTCTTAAAATTTTGAATAGTTATTAGAAGATAATTAGATTTGTTTTTGTTATTGATTATTTGATCAATTGATTGATTTACAGAGATAACAGAGCTGCAAAGATCAATGAAAGACTAGTGATCACATCAGAAATTATCGACAATATCTATTCTGTTAAGGCATATTGTTGGGAATCAGCGATGGAGAACATAATTGAAAACTTGAGAGAGTAAGTTGATATAATTGCAATACTGCTCCAATTTTATATTTAACATTTAAAGCTGACCACTCAGGTAGATTTTTCAACTTGTCTGAACTTTCTAAAACTTAAGTGTATGTCCTGAGTTTTACCATGGTTTATACATTAGCGGCATAAAATCATTTTGATGTGCAAATGTTTTCTTTTGTTTTTTTGAGACTGGGTCTCACTATGTACCATTGGCTATCATAGACCTCGGTATATAGACCTAGAACTTGAAGGCATGTGCCACCATACCTGTCCCTGGCTTACGGTTTTACAGTTGATTCAGTTCTTTTTTAGTACATGGATAGTTATCTCTTATTAATGATTCTCCTATACTAGTTCATAGTTGTTTCATACCCTTTATTTAATTAAAACAATGATGAAGATGCTGTGGGCTAATTGAAACTGTAAATGGAAATATTAAAATATACAGTTGTGAGAGAAAAGAGTGATCTTGCATGACACTGTAATTCAAGTGTTATGACTTACAAAGAATTTGTGACAACCACGTTTGGACAACTTCTACCTGTCATTCTGAGCCTGAAGAATAGTGACGAAGGGAATTTTCCTAAGTGTTACACACCTAAATTGCCTACAAGAGGCTAAGTCAGTCCTGTAACAAAAGGCAACTCCTGAGATGGAATCTTTACTTAGTGCCTATGTGTGTCTTGTCTTCTATCACTTCAGATAACCTATTACAGATCAATAAAGATTACCTCTGAGCCCCCCCGCCCCTGCCCCCCCTCAAAAAATACAGCACAGGCTGATACATAATTACTGAGATAATTTTGGGTAAAAGAAACATGAGCATTGCTGTAGCCATGTCCATTTTTCTTTAGTTGACTTCCCTGTTCTACCAACTACAGTCAAGGAAATATTTTAGACTTCTGGGAGTGGGTGCACCATGAAGGATACTACTAACTTAAAGACATAGGATATATGAGTATTTCACAGGGAAAAGGAACTGAGGAGTGGTCTTTGCAATGGTGTGAATTTGGACTATTTCCTATTCAGGCTTCTGGAGGCCTGCAGACAATAGTAACTGATCCACAGGTGTGTGATTGGAACAACAATGGAAATGCCGAAGTGTTAAGTCCTTTGCCATGTAAATAGAAAGAGCCAAAAGAGTATTTATTTTCCAAATATTATTGTTCACCTGTTTTTGTTATGCCTTTCAAGGTAAATCCAGGAAAGGAATTGCATTTTCTTTCCAGAAGCATCCTTAAAGATCTTGGGGAATTGTTCAGTTGATAAGAGTTGGTTTTCACATTAATAAGTTGAGTGCTCCCTCACACTCTGCCTGTAAACACAGTCATGGCAGGGCTTATGAGGTTGTCAGTATCCAGTTTTCTCAGGCTTCACGATCAGCTTTTAGAAGGTCCTTCCTATAGCTGACAGTTTTTTGTTCTTTTTTTGGTTTGGTTTTCTTTATTTGACGTTGGTATTTTACCCTTCTTTTCCTCACATGATGAAATCCATCTTTCCTATTCTGTATTTCGGGTTGGTTAATTCTGATAGCTAGCGTTTGTCTGGTTAAAACCTGTTTGATACAGTATGAAATTGTTTCCTTAAAAAGCTTGAGAGTTCTGACGTAAAAAGGAAAGCAAGAATTGCTTTACTCCGCAGAACAAATACAATGTTCTAGGAGAGACTGACGGGACGCTGTTTTAAGGACTATTACCTCAGCCTCGAAAACCATTGAACTGGGCCAAAGGCTATGCAAATGCTCTTGAAAAAAATCTGCCTTTTATTGCTTTTTAGATAAAGGCACTTTCAATTTTTTATAAGAAACTGATAGAATTTTTATGACTCATAAAATGTTAGGGATTTTATAATAGTTTCTAGATGATGCTGTTAAGTGTTTTTGATCGATTATTCTTTTTCCTATGTGACTTCTCACTTTTCTCAGCTGTTCTAATATATTTGAACAATTTTGATACTTTACTACCATTTGTAAACAATTCTTTACTTTTATAAATACCAGCTTCATCAATATATTTTTTTATCTATAGAAGAAAAGGGATACACATTGCCCTTTATCTTCTGCTATGCTGTCATCTAAGTTTAACTACATCTCTACAAGGGAAGTATTATGTTTTCTTTAGTGATGGAATCACTTTTAATTAGAGGAAAGAGTGGCTTCCTTTAAACATAGGTAAGACAGGCAGAACCCAAATACTAGTCCACCTTCAGTACAAATTTATTGAAAGATAAAACACTACCTACAGCTCATTAGGCTGATCACAATATAAGTTATGCATATGACCTCTCTCAGTGAGCTCAATAGTATATTGTTTTTCTTTGAGAACTTAAAAAATATTTTTTTAGTTCTACCACTTGACAATAACACTTGTTTYTCTGGATTAGAGGCAGTGGAAGCATGGTATCTGTATGTCCTGCACCAGGCTGTAGATCAGTTACTGTTCCTTTCAGACAGAGCCTTCATTTTGTGTTCACCACTGGCCTTTGCCCACACAAGAACTGGCTGTTTTTACAAGTGATTGCAAGTGGCTTGAAGTTTTAAGGCTCCTGGAACAGTGGTGGGGTTGAGGGCAGTATTGTTCTCCATCTTTCCTTTGTCACCATCTTCTGTGATTCTTGATTTCTGCCCATTAGAGCATTTTACCTCTTCCTGTATATGTTAAAAAAGTAAATACCTCCCAGTTGGAGTTCAGACTAGAACAGACTAGAGGATTGCTGCTCTAGTGCGATATGACTGCAGATAATTACACTGCAATGAAGAGGACTAGGAGGGAGGAGCTACACCCTGCTCTTTGAAGAACCACCTGCCACTGAATCACTTGGTCTCTGACTACAGAGTAGCTCCTGGGAGGCCAGTGCAGCATCTCAGCATCAGTAGATGTGACAGGGAAGAGAGTCCCCAGAAACACGTTCCTCAGATGCTCTCTGTCCCTGTTAACCTCTCCTCTTGATAGATATACCTTGTCAGTGCTATTTAAAGCCCAGCTAGAATCTCAAAAATGCTAAGAATCTCATAGATAACTACAAAATTGTCCCTTTTGTTCATAAAGCTTGTAACTCATTTCAAACATTAATAATGAAGTTACTAAAAATATAAGTTTAAAGATATAAAAAAATATAGAATTAAATCTATTTAGATAATACAATTTAAATTAATTTGAATTATAATTAAAAATTTAATTATGATAGTAATTGAAGTTCCTGATTGTTTTATGTTAAGTATTGTGTGGAAATAAATGGTATATTCATTAACAGTTGTATAAGTTAATTAAGGCCAAGAGAAGTTTTATAACTTGCCCAAACTTTGCACTGTATATTCAGATTTTATATTCTAAGATACTTGATAATTGAAAGAAAATAACGTGTCACATCTTCTGTTTTCCACAGGGCAGAACTGAAAATGACCCGGAAGGCAGCCTATCTGAGGTTCTTCACTAGCTCTGCCTTCTTCTTTTCAGGGTCCTTTGTAGTTTTTTTATCTGTGCTTCCCTACACAGTCATCAATGGAATCGTCCTCCGAAAAATATTCACAACCATTTCATTCTGCATTGTCCTGCGTATGTCAGTCACGCGCCAGTTCCCCACTGCTGTGCAGATATGGTATGATTCTTTTGGAATGATAAGAAAAATACAGGTAATTTTCATGATGAAATACTTAAATGATTTTGGAAACATTTTAGAATTTGTATAGTGGGGAAAATTCTCTAAAATGAATTTCTTGATTTTGGATTTATTAATTAGATTTCCTCTCTTCATTTTCATACATAGTCTTATGAGTCCTTCCAGTGAGAATCTAATGAAATAAAATTCTGGGAGATTTTGTAGGTCAAATGAATTTAAAATAATTGCTTCTATAATCTAGAAAAATCCCATCCAAGGAATCTGTGAATAGATCATTTTTAGGCAACTTGAAAATATCCAAAAGCATTGAAAATAAACTTCAGCAGGAAGTTAAAAAAAATGTTCCAGCCAACCCTGGAATGCTCACCTTATAGGCCACTGTACTTTCCCATGGGGCATTGTTATGTTCTAAGAACTTCAGCTCCCAGCATGCCAGGAAGTTACCCGAGCCCTGGGCAGGTGGGGCTTGCAGCTTCATTTTGAGCATTACATAAGACGTAGTCTATTCATAGCATATTGAATAAAGTTCTGAGACAAAATGTCTTATTGTCCTTTAAACTATCTGTTTAAATATTCAGTACAGAACGTAAATCATTATGAAGAATAAATGTGGGGTGGAGGGCAGGCTGCTTRTTAAGTGGCTGATGTTGCAAATGACAGGCAACATGTCATTTTACCTTTTATATCTGTTTTATTTGGTCTTTAAAACTTTTGAATTAATTAATAGAAATTAGAAGTAGAGAGATATCATTTGTACCTCTGTGCACAGGCATCCATATGTATACATGTACATGTATTGAGTATCTTCTGGAGGTTTGAGATTATCTAGTAATTTGGATTCCTGCAGTTAAAGCAACTGGCCTCAAGAGTGTACCCTGCCCAGCACATCAGATCTTTTATAGCCTTTTCTACTCAACATTTCACCCCCAAGGTTAAATGAACTTGAGCTATGTGACTAGAGCAGTTACTGAAACATAGAATCACAATGGCTCTATGATGAATCTTTTTTCTCTGCTGACATCACCATAGTTGGGTGGAGGAATGAGAGAAGAAAGATGGAGAGAAGGGCAGAGATGTAGGAGGAGAAATGGGAATATCAATGAACAGTAACACAGAAATATCTGAAAAGAGAAGGAAATGGGACAACCCAATAGAGGAAGAGGGGGGGAAGGAAGAAAGACAAGAGGCCAGGGAAGACTTCCAGGTGCACAGACTTAAGCCTTATCCTCTCCACCTTCCCTAAGAACCATATGGCTTGAACTCTCTGATGGAGGCCTTTCTCAGAGGACTGAGAAGAAGTTCTAGGAAGTCCTTCTACTTCCCTTTATGTAGAGGAGCAATGATTGTGAAGTCACTTGTAAAGAGAGTGTTGAAAAATTTGTTGTTCTTTTTATTTGTACTAGCCTTGAACTGACACATGAATAATTGCCAGGGTTTCATTAGAAATTCATATTCTCTATAACAATATAAGAAAGAAACAACTGTGCACTGATATCTAATGTATAAAACTAATTTCATACACTAATATATTTCAAGAATGTATTTTGACTATGATGAATCCTACTACTTGGTACTTTAAGACAATTGTAACAATTTACTAAGAAACAACTTCTAATTTAATTGTTAAAATCCATAGAAAACACTGTGATTTAGAGTGTAAGAAGATATAACAATACATTTTTGCTATTGTGATTCTACAATTGAGAGATTTGGTCTTTATTGAATAGGATTTTCTACAGAATCAAGAATATAAAGTACTGGAGTATAACTTAATGACCACAGGCATAGTCATGGAGAATGTAACAGCATTTTGGGAGGAGGTGAGAATTTCTAAATATTGTGAATTTTTAAAATATGTAAACAATTGAGCATTTTCCTTTTCATGCACCTAAATTTCTACTTAATAAGACTTGAAAGATACTATATCTGATAGGGCTATAAGAAGGGGCTATTCTCTTTTTTATAAAGTGAAAAGTGGGGAACCAGGAACATTAAATGCAACATAAAGYGCCTTTATTTCTTTAAAGTCATATAATTGATTTCATATAATGGGCCAGGAAGATGTTACCTTCGATACTATTTTAAATCCTGTCACTGCAATACACTTTCCATGTAATCGAAATCATAGTATTTACAAGTTGTTAAGCCTCTAGTGTTTTCTTCTGTAAAATGAAGACATTATTCTCCTACTGACTAAGATCATTTACATGGGCTGTTCGTTAGTGCTCTTTGCTTGTAATGGTACTTCGGTGAAGAGTAACTTCTCTGATCAGGACTTCTCAGTCTTCACTGCCCGTCACTCCGCACTGATGAAGCATCGAGTTCCTATGAGCAGCTTCCAGCAGCAGCTTACTCACTTGTGTGTGGTGTGGGCGACCTCATGCAGCCTCAGCATCAGTGACCTGATGCCATGCACAGCCACCTAAATATCTTGCATGCTCATCATCCACGCCACAGCCATCACTCCTCAGACTTTACTGCCCTCTCTCTTGTTCCAGGATATTCCCCATCTCCTTTGATGGCAACACCTGAGAGGCAAGCTTGGGCTGCATTACATACCAAACTTTGCTTACATAAATGTTTTTTTTTTTTACCATGTTCAACTTGCACTCTTCCTCCTAACTCCTCCTCATCAGATCCTCAATGTTGGACTTAGAAGTACTATTTTTGAAAGGTGAAGATAGATCCCTACATTTGAAATCTAGATGAAATGCAATGTTACTTCCTTTTTCTCCTTACTATTTTTATCTTTGCTTTTGTGGTTCTCTCTTGTTTCAAGACATCATCGTTCCTTTTAATGCCATTTTTTGGATCTGATTTTTCAGATTCTGCAGAGTACCTTAGTGTTTTGACATACTACATAGAGGCAGCTGTTTCTGTARGAAGTGACGCAAGAACAATTGTAAGGTGCAAGTGGATCATAAGAAGTAGCAGACAATGAATTTTCAGGCAGGTTAACTTTAGGAAAGAGGATCTTTGGACGTTGCGGACCTAAAAATAGATTCACTTAAAGATAATCACACAGGTTTCACAGGCTTCTTAATCACTATTCGATGCTATTTATTTCGCTTTGGAGACAATACCTCAGCACTTCCATTGGGCAATAGAGAGGCAAGCAATTTTTTTTAATTAATTTACTTTTTTACACTCCATATTTTATTGCCCACTCACCCCCATCTGCCCTCCAAGTGTTCCACATCCCATACCTCCTTCTCACCCCCTATCTCCACGCGGATGTTCCCCCCCCCACCCTACCTGACCTCTATAAACTCCCTGCGGCCTCCAGTCTCTTGAGGGTTAGGTGCATCTTCTCTGAATGAATGCAGACCCAGCAGTCCTCTATATGTGTGTTGGGGGCCTAATATCAGCTGGTGTATGCTGTCTGTTTTCTCTCCACCTCACGCATACTCTTGTACAGAAAAATTACTTTGAATCCACTAGCAACTTCATCACTTGTATTTGTAGCCAATAATAAATGTTTGGAGTAAATCTTAGAGGACTAGGAGTGAGTATTGCGTTGTAATCCTCCCCTGTGAGCTAATTGTTTGTGGCTTTTTGCTGAGCCAGAGTCTACAGTTTAAAAGAAGGTTGTAAAACTGGCCTTATATATTATGCTGAAGATTAATTAATGTTTATTTAACAAGTCTGTAGGAAAAATTATGTGTATACTTCCTTATAAACTTGGTACACACACACACACACACACACACACACACACACTTTAGCCATCAATAATATGAAATTGAGGCAATGATAAGCAAAAGTCTGATAGAGATCTTTTTCTCATTAAATATACCTGTTTCTCAAACACATTGTACCATACTCTCCAGAAACCATGTGCTTTATAATTATATATTATAAATTAAATAATATGTATGTATTCCAATGGATACTGTACCATGTATTTCTTGCACAGATTGCACATAGTTTTCTGTGGATAATCTGAAAACATTATTATCTTTAATGTGTATAAATAGGGATTTGGGGAATTACTGGAGAAAGCACAACTAAACAATGATGTCAGAAAACAATCCAGTGGTGAGAACGAACTTGGTTTTGGTCATCTCTGTCTTGTGGGAAATCCTGTGTTGAAAAACATCAATTTGAATATAGAGAAAGGAGAGATGTTGGCTATTACTGGATCTACTGGATCAGGAAAGGTACTGTCTCTCTTTAAATTATTAATTTTTTGAGAAATTCATACACAAATACTGTATTTACATAATTCCTATCCCCCTTTCCAGTGTCTAACTCCTTCCATGTACCCTTCCTCACTTCCATTCAAATTCAAGAACTTTTTGTTTGTTATTATTATTATGTATAATGTTCTGGATCTGTTTTGTGTTTTATTTATACATGTTTTTAGGACTGATCACTTAAAATTGGATAACCTATCAGAGAGCTCATTTTTGGAGAAAATTGATTCTCCCTCTCAACAACTTTGCCTGTAATTTTACATCTAGGGTCTAGAGCCTCCCGAGATAACCTCATCTACATTTTCATGTCAATTGGTAATGTCATCATGTAGCACTTGTTTAGGTAACAGTATTTTTAATATTTCATARGTGTAGAATCTCATTGTCTAGGAGATACTATCTAGCAGTAGATATGCCTGTTCTCTGGCTATCTTTTAGCCCCATCTTCCACAATTTGCCCTGAGCCTTAAAGAGCTTGCATTGTAGTTGTATCGACATGGTCAATTCCCCTTTGACTAGCTGTAGATCTCTGCAATACTTTCCATCCAGTACAAAAAGATGTGTCTTCGAAAAGAGGTGAGAACTACGCTTACCTGTGACTATCAAAATAAGTATTTAGAACCCACTTAGAAATTATATTAGTTTACAAAATGGCAGTAATAAGATCTCCTTTAAGAGCTTGACCTCTCCAGCTGTGGGCAGTAGGTCTACTATATATGAATTGAATACTCTTAATGATTTTGCCTTAGGTATGATCAGGCAGCTGTTAGTTATCCTAAGATGCCACAGTTGTACCATGGATGTTGTATTTTGCCAAGACATTAGACTTTTGTTTGCTTGGTTTTTGTCTATTCAATATCATTAACAATTTAATTTACTATTCATTCCTCCTTTTTCTTTAGTTTGCAGCATATGAAATATTTCAGAGAAATTCATATATGTATGGAATATCTGGTATTATATATATGTATATATAATGTGTAGGAATATTTGAGTATACTAATGATTCCTTAAAATATAAGTTGTTTCAGTAATGATTTCCTCCAGGTTTTTAGTTATTCACATAATTTCTTATGACTTTTTTGTATATAACTTAACCTTGTCATACATATGGATGACTTTCAAGAACTATTGGTTAAAAAATTTTCCTTTTAACCATTCATTACTACAGATCTATTTTCAGAGCTGTTACAAAAAACCCCTGGTTTAGATTTGACCTCTCTATATACATATTTGACCTCTCTATATATGTGGGACTTTATTGAATAGAACAAGTTTAGCTTTTTATATATTATTAAAATATGTTAAATATGTTAACATTCATTAAAATGTTAACAATGTTAATTTATTCAGTGGCTATGTTACTCCCCACCCAGTACCAAGAACAATCAATTATGATTGGAGAAACATCTGACAAAATCTAATTGGCTAGAAGTGAAAAGTGCTCAAAGATGTAATTTCACTGCCAAGAGGCTTTCTCTTGATATGTTCTGTCATGTAGATAATGATGGATACTTGTTTTTTCATCATTACCTACATGATACATTAAGGACCAAAGAAATGAAATTTGACTTGAGCCTATGCTTTGAGCAGCAAAATACTTGCTGTGAAGATCCATAGAATAAATTCTTGTTGCAGAGTGTTGTTTTAGAGTACCTTTCAGTAATACAAATGTTTTTAATCCCTAAAATTCTATTTCAGAATATGAAACAATAGGAAAGGAAGGATGGGAAGGGGAAAAAAAGAAGGATGGGGCAATGTTCTTATAAAACAAAAATGAAGATTAAGGATCACCGGAACCTAGCATAGGTGTCTCCTGAGAGACTTCATCCAGCACTGGATGGAAACAGATGCAAAGACATACAGCCAAACATTAGGCTGAGCTCAGAAAGTCTTATGGAAGGGTTGGAGGGTAGGATTGAACTAGCTAGAGGCTTCAAGCACAGCACAAAAAGGTCTTCAGAGTAAACTAACCTGGGCCCATGGGTAGTCACAGAGATCAAACCAACTAAAGAGCATGCAGGAGTTGGTCCTAGGCTCTCTACACATTTATAGAAGGTATGCAGCTTGGTCTTCATGAGGGTCCCCTAGCAATTGGACCAGGGGCTGTCTCTGACTCTGTTGCCTGCAGTTGGATCCCCTATCCCCTAACAGGACTGCTTTGTTGGGGGCCTCATTGGGAGAGGATGCATTTAGTGCTACTGAGACTTGATGTCCCAGAGCAGGCTGGTACCGAAGGTGGGCTTCTCTTTCTCTGAGGAGACGAGGAGGTTGTAATGAGGGTAGGGATTTGTGAGAGAGGGACTGGGAGAAGGGACTGAAACCAGGATAGAAAGTGAATAAATAAATGAATTAATTAATGAAAACAAAAAGAATTCTAAAAGGGAATTTGTTTCTATTTTATATTAATATCTCAAACAGGGATTTTATTTTTA